>CAJNOL010000231.1:163920-195916 GCA_905250125.1 Rotaria sordida
TTATTGAATAATTGAATTCAACTTTCAAATTTGACATGTATGCTATCTCCTGGTCTTCTTTTACTCTTTTATTCTATATAAATAAGTTTAATAAAATATATAGAAAATTAGTATTTGAAAAGAATGGCATGTACATAATATAGAGTGCAGTGTTAGTAAGTTCATATAAGATACATGCAAATTAGAAAGTTTTGCAACAAAAACAAAAAACTGTATAAATCTTAATTGTTTTCAATAGTAACATGTATGAACAATGTTGAATAAGTTAGATTATTATGTTTTGTTCTCAAATGAACATGACGATATCCTAGAGATAAAATTCAAATTAAAAAAAAAAAGAAAAATTTTGATAATTAATTTCATTAAATAATTACCTGTTTGCATAGTTGTCATTGGTAAACAAAAATAAGCAATTCTATCATCTTTTGTAAATACATCATAATCATATACATCAAAACGAACAAGACACATTTGTGGAAAACAAATATTAAATTGAAATGTTTCATTCCATAATGGATCAAATCCATTATTTTCTATAAATTTTGTTTTTTGTGTTTGTTGATCACATAATATTCCATGTGTTGATACAACAACATATGGATCTGGAATATCTTGTGTTGTTTCATTTGATCGAGATAAAAATTGACCACTAATTATTGTTATTGTTAAACGTTGAGGATGTTCAATAATATTATCTGGTAACATTAATGGTTTTTTTAAATAATCAAATGGATTAAAATTTATTTTATATGCATTAATTAAATATTTTGGTTTAAGTATATAACCACATCCACCATTATCAATAAATTTTCCATATGATAATGACATCATTAAATCATCATGTTGAAAATTTAATGCAACCATATGAATACCAAAATTCCAAGCATTTATTGGATCAGGATTACTTGAATCTTGTCTTAAACCATGTGGATACATTCGAAATACACTTTTTCCTGTTTGTTTAATTAAATCTAATGGATCATTTTCTAATATTCGATCGAAATGTTTTTCAGAAAGATTTGGTGAATGACAACATGAATCTATTAAAAGATTTATTTTTATAGAGAAAAATACTTTTTTTTTTTTTTTTTTTTTTTTTTTACTCACAATTATCTTTATCATTTTCATTCGGAAGGAAGGGTATATTTTGAAAATAAATAAAAAGTCCAGCTAAATCATGTTCAATAACCTAAAATAAAAATTTTAAAAATAAATAATGATTAAAACAACAATAAATAAACATAATTTGCTTTGTGGATTGAGAGGATTGTTACCATAATCAATTTCTCCTAGTTCGATTAATTTAAAAAGTGTTGTCGCTTTTGGTATTTTTACACCCTAATATACAATTATTATATAATATAAATATATATATATATCGTCATAAATTTATTTATCTGAAAATATTAATTTACTCGAACAAGAACTTTATATTTCAAATCTTCTGGTGATGGTAATACTGATGAATCATTTGTAGATAATGGTTCAGTTATTAATCGATCTTTTCGAAAAAAATAAGATTTTTATTTAGATTTAATTATTATAAAATTTACCTCCAAAAACTTGTTTTAAAATACGAGCCATTTCATGTTGTTGTTCAATTGAACAATGATTTTCAAGATCAAGTATAACTGGATATGGTGATATTTTAAAAAGATTTGGTTCTATAAAACGAATAATTGATTCAAATAAACATGGTTGAACAAGTGTATAGCCATGTTTAACTATTGGTCGACCATTAGCACCATCATAACAATCAATTTCAACTGCACGACAACCTGAACATAATACTCGATTGTATGCTTCAGGATTACTAGTTCCAGATATTTGATTATTAAATAGATAACTAAAATAAAAATCAAATATTATTTTATTATTTTAAAAAAGATAATTTAATCATACGTATTATGTGATGTGTTTATATAATAATCACTCAATGGTCTAAAAAATGAAAATAATAAGAAAATTATTATTTAAAGATTTATTTTCATTAATATACCTTGTCATATCTTGATAAATATGACGAGAACACCATGGTTTCATCACAGAAAACTCGTCGGATAATAATAAGTTTCTAAAGCCTACAATTAAATCATTTTTTTATTTCTCTTTAAGACATCTTCATTCTAAAAAAAAAGGACTTTTTTAGATAAATATATAGCCCATGTAAAAAAACTGATTATAATAAAAAAAATATGGTATAATTTTAAATAGGTTTTAATGAAAAATAATCAGAATAGTCGATGAAATTTCGATATTTTGACTGTAATTAATTAAAGGTGTATGATTTGTAATCGATTAAAAATCGATTTGTGACTTTTATATAACATTTTTTATATTGTAGACCTCATTAAGACGAAAGATGTTTTTTTTTTATAAGCACTTTTGAATCAACACTTTTGCCTTTGAATATTTTCATCACTGTTTACAATAATCTCAAGTCAAATTATACCAAAATGTGTCTCAAATTACCCTTTTTTTCGCTATAAAATTATCACATATTACATTATCTCTCAACTTCTTATTCTAAGCGGATTTTAAAAAACTAATATTAATTTTATACCGAGAAAAAGGATGATTTGAGCTACATTTTAACTTGAGATTTTTGTGAAAAGTGATGAAAAGTACCTATAAAAAAAGCAGCTTTCGCCTTAATGAGTTCTATCCCGATCGATGGTTTAGACATCGCTCTTTCGAACGGTGAAAATCCCAGATCTATATCTTGTACTGAGCGAAAGTTATTCAGAAAATAGCAGCCTGCCTTCTATTTTGAAACGGACGATAGTTTGAAAATTTCTAAAAATGAATTTCAATTCTAAAAGATTTCTTCAGAAATAATGATGAGTTTCTAGAATTCTCCAACGAAAAGACCTATACCATATCCATCGAAAAATTAAAAGCATTATTGCAGTTATGACCTCTTACCATAGTCCAACATGTAGATAGGAAATCACTCGATAAGACTGTAGATGAATTTTTAATTGGTACTTAAGTAACCATATTTGATGCTCATGTCAGAAAGTTCTTCAGGTAAATATACAGAAAAAAAAGTTCACGTGTTTTTTGTCGATTACGATCACAGACCACGTATCAATAACGACTTGTTATGATATATGATCCATTTCCTTATTGAATTTTTCGAGAATTAAGTAAAAGGATGATGGAGAAATGAGTTCCAAAATGGGTAAAATTAAACAATCTCTCTATGATTAACAACAGCAGCTAAATAGTGTTTCATATTTGAATCTCACAAGGATGGTGCTAACAGCTTTCTGTATAAATTGTTGAACTCTGAACATGTTTCTTTTCGATAAAATTCGTTCTAGTGAAGTGTGGTTTATTTATTCGATAGATTGATAGATGCATTCTCTCTCGTATAAGGGAAAGAAATTTTATATTCGACCTTTAATACCAAAGCAATCATGAACTTTCTAGAAAACATCGTCTACGGTTTTTTGAGTTTTAAGATTTTAAGAATCCCAAAAATGAAATAAAAAAAATTCTTTCTCTTATTCGAAGGAATAAGAAGTTCTCTTTGAAATGAGAGTAGCCCAAGCGCTGTAGTTTTGAAGTATATTGAAAAAAGATTTTTACTATGGTTTCTGAAAATTTCCTAAGCACTAAGGTTTAGAGTCTTGAGAATTTTTTTATTAGTGTATTTTCAGAAAGTTTCATGCAAATCCCATAGACTATATCGAAAATCGATTTTGGAGGAGAGAGAAGATCTTAGTTTCTATTTATGAATCTATTTTACGTATGAAATAAATATTCATTCTTTGTAAACAATACAAACCATTAAGACTAAGTTGACCTTTTTCTTGTAATTCAACATCTGTTTCAAATTCATTAATTAATTCTTGTACTTGTTCACGTTCAGTAACTGAAACAAGTGAATAATCAGATGTACATTCATCTGATTGATATTTTATTATTGTTTGCTAAATAGAGAAAAAAAACAACAAAAAAGATATTACTTTTTATATAAATAAATAAATAAAATTGAATTAATTTACATTTTGAATATTTCGAAGAAAATATAAAAGTTCATCAATATTCATACGAATCGTATCCATAGATTGTTTATGACCATTTTTGACATATCTTTACTAATCAATTTTAATTTAAATGATTAAATTATATTTATTCACTTACTGTTGCATTATCGCATAAAGATCTTTACGACGAGTAAGTGCATAGAATAAATTTACAAATTCATCAGGTGTCAAAACTCCTTCACCACTTGTATCTGCCGCCTAAAAAATATAATCAAATAATAAGATAAATATGATAAATTCATATTTTCTATACATTGAAAAGTGTTTCAAAAGCATTTTTTGACACTTTTGCATTGAGTGAATCTATAAGTAGTCGACGACACTCGTTTTTTGTCAAGGTACCAGATCCATCTTTATCAGCCAAGTAAAAATAATTCAAAATCCAACTAATTAAAAGAAATATGAATAAAAATTGTAACTTGAAATTATAGTATAGTAAAATTATTCGAGAGAAATACAAAAAACTTTTTGTTTTTTTTTCTCATTTTCCCGTATATTCTGTTCAAGCATATAGCAATACAATTTTTATGTTTAAAATAAAAACAAAGAATTATTATTAATTATATTTTTCATTTTCAAAAATTCTGTCTTCATTTGTATATGTTCTATTCAGAAATAGAACAAATACAACTACCGAAAATAGAAGTATTGTACTGGTACTTGAGTAAGAAAGGTGTTAGCACTATCTCTACGGGATTAAAATGGAAAACACAATGTAGCTGCTTCTGCTAATTACAGATAGACTATTTTATTCTATATAGTTTAGGACCCAATATCTTCATTATTCTTTTACTTAATCCTTCAGAAATTCAATAAGGAAGTTGTTCATTTATTATAACGAGACATTATTGATACAAGTAACGCTCACCGTTAGTCGATTCGCTTCATCCTAGACTGACATAATAGTCTAAAAATGGATATTCACCTGTGTCTGCCTATCTGTAACACAATAACCATATGATAACTATCGTCATTTCGGCCATATTTATCACAGTTGGACTAAAATTTTAAACTTTTTTGCAATATTTTCGGTTATTTGTGCTCTCTCTTTGGTCGCTGACCAAAGAGCTGACACAAGTGCCCAAATATCTGGTTATTTATACCATCGATAAGGTCCATTGTGTCATCAATATAGTCACTTGTACCATGACTATGGGTCTTTGTACCCCCGATGTGGTCACTTGTACTATGACTGCGACTTTGTGGACCATCGATATGGTCCTTCATAACATGACTGTGCGCATTTGTACCATTGATATGATCCTTTGACCATGACTTTAGTCACTTGTACCGCCTGCTATGAGTCTGTTTACCATCGATATGGTCCTTTGTATCATCATTGCGGTCACTTATATCACATATTGTAGACAGACACAGGTGGATTTCTATTTCAGATCCTATCCTTTGGGTCTAGAGGTATCAGCAACGTCTGGCACGATTATTAACGGAGGAAGAGTTGCTAAGATGTTTGTCCTAGCCTATGACAGTCTCGGACTAGCGTCTGTCACAGTCTGCAGGGGAGAGGAAAGGTGTAAATTTTTACTCTATATACTTCAATACTCTTTTTAGATCGTATTTCACAAAAAAAAATACTTTTGTACTTTTACTTAAGTACGGAAAAAGTACTTTGTATTTTTATTTGAGATATGAATAAAATAAATTATCTCTGATCAATTTTTAAAGACCACTATAATATCATATGATCAAAAAGTAAACGACAATAAGGATTCTTGAATGAAAATTTTTAGTATGATATGCTACGAAATTCACTGACTGTCACTTGTAAAACCATCTACTTTTATTGTTCGAGTTTCTGTGAAAATATGGTAAGCTCACTTTAGTTCTATTCGTATTCGTGACTTTGTGTACGATAAATCTTGCACATTTACTAATTAACGTATTCATTTTCTATCTCTCATCTTCCCATGGATTCAAAGAATCAAAAAAAAAACATTTTAGTTGATGAAACACACATTTTCATCAATGTAATTCTATGCATTTAATTAAGTATCAAACTCATTGTATTTGCTTGATTTAAATGGCTATTTTAATCAATAAACATTCATATTAATGTTCGTTTCATCATGTGAAAAGTTTTTTTCTACGATTATATGAATGTTTTCTTTTTGATGAAAGTGATACAATATTTAACATCAATGTGTATACGAGGTACATATGAGAAGATTGGATAATCCGTAAAATAAATAAAAGTATAAGCAAGAGTTCTTCAGTATCTATCCTTGATGATTTTGTCGCATATCTCCACTTATCATTATTATTTTCATTTTATGTTACTGAAAGCAGATACAGATAAATTTAAAAAAAAAGAATTAAACAAACGAATATATATATATCATATTATTTAATAAAATAAAATATTTTACTTATGAATATTACTAACGTATAAAATAATATGAATTTGTTTCTTACTTTGTTTCGGTAATGACATGTCGTTGGCGCCTTTGAGTATGTGTATGTATCAGATGTTGTAAAGCTTGTATCCATGCATCTCTCGTCTGTCCATCATTTGCCATTAAATGAAGTTCATCTCGATAATTATTGTAGAAGAGAGAGAAAGCACGTTTTTCCTATATGTCATTCATTTTAGAAACATATGTATATATATGTAAACAATAAATATCTATACTATACTAGTCACACTCTTTAATATATTAAATTAATCAATATAGAATACAATAGAATTCATAGTAAAAAATTTATTAAGATATAGATTTTGGTTTGAAAATCTAAGAGATTTACAATTGGACTTTATAGACAAATATGCCATCAATATTCGTCATTTCATATATTATACAGGGTTGTAGACACAGGTGTACTACGAAATTTTTGTTTGTTTATTGAAAAATAATAGAGATTAATTTAAAGATAAAACAACTGAATTGTTTATAGAACATCTACTAAAATATTATACAATGTAATCAAATTTAGTTACTTACATCCTCTTGTTCGACAATCTTATGTCTGAAAAGTCGATCAAATGTTCGTGTTTGCAAACCAGGACGAATTTCATTAATTTTATGAATATAATCTACGTTTAAAATATAGACATCAGTTTTCTCAGTTAAAAAAATAATAAATATAATTATTATTTCATTTTTCAAATAGCAACCTTGCAAAATAGTTTACAAATCTCAATTTACTCTAAATAAATTGTCATTTAAACTTATACGTTTAGTTGTTTAAAATCAAACTACTTCACTAGTCTATTCTCTTAAGACTTTATGCAACAAAGAAGGAAAATCGTTAAGTGATGAAATTGTATATCCACTCCTCCTTGCTCTAGACTGAATCTCTTATTTTCCTAATAGTCAATTCTGATGTCAGCAGTCGATTGCCGTTCGAATTAGACATTCCGACTGTGCGCGTCTGATTCAAAACTCGATATTACCGATATTTTTTCTTTCTCTTTTTCTTTTAAATGACATTGTTCGTTTGTATCTATAGTAAAAGGCTTTTCAAAGCTCTACAAAATGAAATTATTGCGTTAAGTTCAACTTGTGGTCAAGACACTTTAGTCAAACGCACAATGTTTAAGAGTGCCAAAAATTACTCTTTTTGGTTGATTTTAGTCATAATAACCACGTTGCTTATCAAAATAAATAATCTATTTGGATACAATATAAAAAACTGAGTTGATCAATATGTATCGTAAAATCGTCTGATAACTTTCATTTTCGTCCAAAACTTTATCTTTATTTTTCCTCAAGGTTATGTCGAAAAATAAAATCAGCCGAAACATCATTTTTATTATTTATTGATCCGTCGCTTTGGATTTTGCTAGATCTTTAAAAATTTAGAAGTGACTTTTCATAGTAAAACTGATATTTTGACTGACTTTATGTTCTAATATAACCTTGATAAAGGCTAGAGCTATATTTTTGGACGAAAATAAAAGTTATCAGAGGATTTTATGACACATATAGATCAACTCAGATTTTTTTAATGCTAATTTCAAATATAGCTCTTGAATATTGTACTTTTGACTAAAGTGTCTTGATCACAAATTGAGCTTAATGTAACATAATCATTTTGTAGAACTTTGAAAAGTCTATCCAATGATATATAATTCGAAGTGAATCACAGTTTTCACAGGCCAATAGTGAAGAAGTTTTTTTTTTAATGTGTATCCTTCTCATGTAAACAGAAATCATATAAAAATTTTAAAAAAAACGATTTTTAATCGATTTTGTGTGATTATAAGCAGTAAAATTTTCATCCATTTGTTTGTTTTTACATTAATTATAAGCGATTTCTATATGATTTTAATGAGAAGTAATTGGAGTAATCGATGAAATTTTGAGTACTTTTTGATTATAATGAATTAAAGATGTATGCGATTAAATGATTTAGAATCCATCTTTTCGTATCATTTTTTTTTTACATGGGTCATATTGTACATACAAGCGAACGGCGTCATTTAAAGAAAAAAGTAAAAGAACAAAGTTTTGACATACTCCTATATGTCATTCAATAGAAGGACAAAAAAAAGGAGTTTTCATTTAACATTTGATCAAATTGAAAGAGTTGAAGACAAGAAGAAAAGTTTTCGTAGAAACAATACATAGCATGAACCTGTAAAATATAGATAATATCGAGTTTTGAGTGAGTCGCACGTAGTCCGAATGAAGTCTAACCGTCTAATCCAAACAACAATTGGCTTTCGACATTCGAATTGTATATTGGAAGGTGATCGATTTCATCGATTAACGACCTCCTTTCTTTACTTCTTGAAATAATTTATAATTTTGAACAAAAAAAAAAGAAAATGAAAATGTCCTATTAATACTTACAACGATTTGGTTGTGCAAATACTTTTTCAGATTGATGATAAGATATAAAATGTTCATATTCATCAAGAAAGAAGTGACGAGAATATTGATCACCATTAGGTTTTCTTTTTGTTAATAGTGAACCAGTCTTTAGCTCGCTTACGAATCGAGCTATATGCTGGTTATTTGTTGAAGACATTTTTGTTTTTATTTTTGTGCTTCTTACCTCTCTTTATAGTTTCTATGAGAGAAAAGAACATTAAAAAAAATAGTATCGACAGAGTATGAGTCATTGAAATATTTGAATAGTTAAGAAAGTCGTCTTACACATAGAAAAAAGTAAAAAAAAATAACAAAAAAAAAGCTAATATCAAAAATATATTATTTGCCCTGCTTCTCGTCAAATAACCTTATCTTTAATAATATATTAGAAGACGGAGCAATTTAAATCTACGGTAAATTACTATGTCACAATAATTGATTGAAAATCATCGATTAATCGTAGTTGTTGTGCTTGAAGTTTTTTCCCTTTCACTGCATGAATATTTTATAAATCTTAGAAACATTTCTGAAATCAACCAAAATCGTATACACTAATAAGCATGAGCGTGGTTAAGCTGCTGGTACTACCTATATCGGCTGTTTCGTCCAACTTCAAGGTTTGTTTTATTGATTAAAGATGGCGCTACAACACTAGTCCGCGTCATGTAATATTCTATGCTCTGATATATTAAAATCGACATTTTTTTAAAGTATTAGTTGATATTTTTGATGACAAATAATACCAATGTCTGAAAAAAGTGTAAACCGTTCAAGCTGATGTTTTTTTTTAAGAATCGTGGTGTCGAGCTCGAAAACGCACCGAAGCCAAACTGATTTCCGACTTTTCTATTAGTTGAGCCAAATCTAAGCAAAAATAATCATTTCCACTATACAATATATTTTACTTAGAATGTATTGAGCTGGTGAGGACTGCCACGAGTTTTTATTCATTGTGTTATACAGTATAATAGTTTTTAGCATAATGGAATTGCTATTTTGTCTTGTAATCAATAGGATTCGTTGTTTATTGTGACGATCAGTCAATCGGTCGCAAGCTAATTCATAATGAACTATTTTCTTCTTTCTTTCTCATTGGTATTCAACGCGATGAATAGTCGTCAACGTACTATTTAGGAACAAAATTGAAAAAAAACCATTTCAAATTAGTGCACAAGTGTTCTTATTCTTTCAGAGCAAAAACATCACTTGATAGGCAGTAAGGTTACTAGAAGTTACGATTTCATTGCACTTGTTCAGCATTATTATACGGTGTTTCGAATAGATACGATTTGAACTGAACCGAACCGAACCCGAACCCGAAAACTCCGGTTTATTTCAGGCTCTGATAGAAATATACTCTGTTGGAAGGGTTTTTTCCATATGAAATATAATCGGATATACTTTATGAATAACAACTGATTATGAGAATAATGGTCGGGTAAGAAAAGAATGAGAAATGAGCTGTAATTGAAAGAGAAAAGAAGATCCTTGTCGTTACTCTCTCACTCTTGAGGTTATCGTTATAGAATGAAAAAGTTTGATTTCAAAATTTAAAGCTGAGATGTTGATGACGACTAGAAGTTTTTTGGTTGAAAACTTTGGACTTGATAAACAGACCACTAAAGACCAGTAAAAAATCGGCCGATTATAAAAACTCAACTGGATAGTACTGATAACTGGTAAATGGATCGACGCGGTACTGACTTTCATAGAATCATTTGCGATGAGATTTATTGATTTGTATGGTGATTTTCAAAACATCAAATTAACTTTTTTTGTCTTTCTTGGGATCTATCATTATGTAATGGTGGATAAATCATGTTTTTCCCCGAGAGTAATGTTATGATTTCAAATATCATCAATAAAAAATCTAAGAGCAAATTGAAATCCTCTCAAGAAGAGGATTTATCATCATATCCATATAAATATTTTTTGAGTCTAATCTGCCAGAATCACCTTCTATGTACGTTCGAAATGTGTTTTGAAATTCAACCAGATTCGAACGCATTTATGCAATAAGTCACGTTCTAGATTGGATATTTAAAATTCAAAGGCTAAATCATACTCTATTTCAGATTCGAATAGAGGTGACACGAAAGTCATGTTATGATGACCGTAACCTATCCTAGAAAATGGAATAAAAAAGTACTTCAATGATTAAAGTTATACTTGAACATGAGGAAAATTGATCAGAAGTTGTGTATACACACCACTGAGCTATACAACCTCGAAATATTCTCTATTTTAAAAAGAATTTATTTGAATTCTAACTTAGTAGTTGTACAATTAACAGTACAATGTCATTCACCTCTGTATAGACAAAATACATTTTTAGTGTAGTTTTCTATTTTTTTCAATGAAGACAGAAGTCTTTAGTGATAAAAAAAAATATTTTTATCTCTTCTGTGGATCTCGACCGATGTCAGAAAGTAAATTTTACTTTTTCGTGCTGCACAAATCGAATAATCTCCAGACTCAGATTTCAATAGGAAATTGTCACATGTCAAATCTGACAAGTGAAAAACCGTCGATGATACTTAGGATCTGATGAGATGATGTTAGATTTACATCTACGTACTAGACATTACTTGAATTGTCACATTGATCATCTTCTCTCATTCGTTTTTCTACATTCAATTGGCTCAAAAATTATCGCTTAAATTATATTTTATTGTGATTTACTTTGTCTACATGTTAGATATGTAATGATTTCAATAATCATTCTATGGAAGTGATCGATAACTACAAAATGGATGCATACTGATTAATGTAGAAAGACAACGAAACAATTATTTGATTTGTCTTGAATTATGCACAATATGAATTGTCAGAAAATTTTCTTGTCTTTCATTAATTACAAAAGAAAAGCCGGTTCTATAAATGAATGATGTAGGATAGTTCATTCACATAAAGCCTCTTTTGTGACTAAAATCACACTACATCCGGCAAAGCTGTTAGAGAGTCGTGAGTATACTTAGAAAAAGTTTTGATTTAACGGCTTATCTCCAAGATCTTTTACTTGGTTAAAAGTTCGTTTTTTATGTTAATACTCATAGATAATTTTCTAGAACAAATCATTTCGTCCATGCAAATAATAATAAGAATAGAATATTTATGATTGTAAAAGTAAGAAATAAGTTATTCATTACTACAATATTTATACTAGTAGAAGTACTCAATGAAAATGAATCTTGACCAAAATTTCCTTCAAAATATTCTCTTTTTAAATCATTAAGAATACTTGATTCTCTTAATGATAATATAATGGCATCTAAGTCTTTTGCATATAACCATTGTTTAGAAATAGCAAAAACTATATGCACTACAATTAAAATTTATTTCAACAAGAGTTAGATTACAATAGATTTTGTTATCTGCATACTCTCAGAAAAACGAATGTCTAACATCGATGCATCAATAACATTATTTAATAAGGTGCCATATAATTCGTTTTATGATTTAAAGAGCTAAAAATTTTGACTGTCTTAAGAAATTTCATGTAAATAAAAGTCTTTCAATAATCATCCCTCAAAAATACCAATACGACTCAATAATAATTTTTTCATTTTTAATATCATCAGTTTCAGAGATAATATCTTTTGATTTTGACGTTATTAAATTAGATGCTAAGTTTACAATATGCATTGTTATTAATACTAAAACTTAAGATATATAGATCTTCACTTAATAATCGCCCAGAAGCTGTATGAACTTGAAAACCTGCACTATATTTCATAATAGTACCAAGAAGATACTTATAACATGAACACCAGTTTGTACTACTTGCCATCCAATGTATTATCCATCATTTTTTATACTATATTACTGTGAAAGAACTACTGCACCTTTAAACATAATACGAAAATGGACAGACAAATAATTGCTGTTGTGTACCGTACATTAAACCTTTGGTTATTGACGACGCATATAGGCGGCATGAACTTAACCATCCCTTAAAACTAATGCAATCATGTATAATATATGCTTATTAGATGTATTTGAATAAATGTCTACGTCAAGCAACAGAAGTTTTCTACTGACGTATGTTTATCTTTTATCGATAATCAAAGAGTTAAATAACTTGAATACAAAGAGTAATATCAATCAACAAAAACAACACAAGTATGATACTAAACTTTTATTACAACCTATGTATGATAATTGAAGTAAGTGTTAAAAACAACAAAGTGTTCTAAAATTTAAACACTAAAATAATCTTATAGATCAACTTCTTTAGAAATATTAATTCTAATAATCTAACTCTTTAGTATTTCGAAAAAACTCACCAACGAATTCGACTGTCTGATTTTATAGAATCTATCGAAACTATCATTATCAAAAATCGTTAGTCAAATATTAAAAAAGAAAATGTTATTTCTTGAAAAGAGACTTCCCTAACTGAAGCAGCTCAACTTGTAATCTTTAACAAATAAACCGTATCCTGCCTGATACAAAAATCAGTATTTGTCATAATAGGCTAGATGATTCCGATGAAAATAGACCAGATTCTAAGAATTTTGATTGAATTTTAACTCGGTAGGCCATGACAAATGAAAAACAATGAAAATAAACAGGGATGTAGGATACAGAAGTCTAGTGACAGTTGAAGACTTTTTTCAGAAAGCTACAAAAATACCAAACAGTGCAAAAAACATTTGCCGATTACAAGCAACATACATTTTATTATCTTTATTTCTGAGCTGAATATGTTTATATGGATTTAAGGATGATAAAATTTTTTTTTTGAATATCTTTGCATGTTTCCAAAAATAAGCCACTTCTAATTGAAAAATACAGTAGTCTTTTTTCTCCTTAGAACACTTTTTATATATGAAGAAAGAACGAGATGAACTACTTGTGAACGTTCTTTTTTTTTCATTTCTCATTAGTATTAAATAGAAGACTTGTCATATATTCTCACTCAAAAGGAGTACTATCTATTCCTCACGAATAAATTTTTCTTATATTTATAGAGATTTATTATTTGAAATAGAATAGGAAGAATTTTTTTTTAATCAAAAGGATATTATCGAACTCTCAAAAAGAAGATGACGAAGAAAATAAAAGAATGCAAATTTCTTTTAACCTATTTAGATTTGATAGAGAGGTTTATTCATTCATAAAACTATTCTGTTGTGATATCGAACGCCAAATTACCAATCCGTATTAAATGTAAGACGCTTAGAGAACAGCAATGATAAGTATTTTATTTCATTTCATTTCTTTTTGCCTTTCTTCTTTGGTTACTTTAAACGAATGTTTAAAATGATTCGACTACAGAATAAAATTATACAGTCGTTTTTTTTGTCAGCATCTCTTGTTTTCCATATCTTTTATTAAGAAAGGATAATGTATCGATACGATACCATTGACCATGTGGAATAATATTTAGTTAAATATAATACATTAAAGATCAGATAACATAACATTTGAATCTAATTTTTCTTTAGAAACGTGTTTCATCTTTCAAGCAAGCATTTAAGTAAAGAGATTTGATAAATGTATACACAGTCATTCGAAGATACTCATTAAACAAACGAACATTTCATTGTAAGATATTTATTATTATTATTATTATTGTTATAATAAAAAAATCAAGAGTTAATTATTTATTAATGTTTTTTATCCTTGAAAAAAGTTTGAACAGAACCGATTATATTACCATCCACCATACGAATAACCATAACCAGAACCATAGCCACCTCCAACTCCAGGTGCACCTCCATATACTTGACCATATGTTGGATTTGGATTTCCACCCATGAAATTATCCAATCGCTCTCCAAAACCACCTAAATTAAAACAACAGATGATAAGAAATTTTTATTTTCTTTGAGAAAGTATAAAAAAAATTTTTTAATACTTTCAACAATAAACTATGCTATACTTACTGTTTAATCCACCGGGAACATTTTGTTGAATCCATTGATCTGATCTCGCTTCTGAATAACCTCCACCATAACCACTGTAGCCAAACATATTTAATATATTAATAGACGAATTAGATAACGAAAGATACTTTTGTTTTTTTGATCAATGAATGAAACTTGTTATTTTTTTTTTCGTCTATTTATATAAAAGTTTGTTTTTATTATATGATTTGAATGTAGGTAGAAAGGAAAATTCGGTCAACCATAACCAAAAATAAGATTCAAATGACGTAGATATTTCTTTTTCTATTTGATACACGATTATTAGTAACCATTATCTATCTTCGTACTTTTATTTCAAACATATAATATTAACTGGTTTATATCGTGTCATTGTTGATGAATTACGTCGACGAATAATGTCTAAATTATTGTTTTTTTCTTTAACCTGTTAACTCACATGAGTATTCAAACATGTATTAATTAACAAAAACAGATGTATTATTGACATAATACGATCAAATATAACTTGTTTGATTCTCTTCATCAAAATAGAAGAAAAATAAGTTTAATAAACATTATTGTACTTTATTCTTTCTTATTTCAAAATAATTTTTTCATTGACCAATAAAATAAAAACAGCCCATTAATATTCGAGATTATTATCTTTAACATAACTGTTTTGACTAGATAGAATAAACTATTGAAATTTGTTCAATAGAAGTATTATTTAGAAGAAAAAAATAATAAATCGATTAGAGAATTAGAATCAAATTATAGAGAATTTCAATAGGAATACTATGAAAATATTTCTTAGATTATAATTAAATGTTTAATTTATTCTAGTTATTGCAAATGCAATAAGAATAGTCATTAATCCAAAAAAAAAATTACTATTTTGAAAAATTACAATGAGATTTCATCGAAAAAAAAAATCAATTGTGTATGTGTCATATTACGTTTTAAACTGGTTTCATCTCGATTTTTTCTTAATATCTAGATATAACGTGTAATACGAATAATATATAGAAATATTATTGAGATGGAGAGGCAATGATCTCTTTTTTGCGTTTTAAATGATAAACTATAAATGTTTTCTATTTCATGTCAAATAAATCATTTTCTGCTGTCTAAAATATGCTTCAATGTTCATCTTTTACTGTTGTTAATATTACGAATTATTATTTTCATCGAGACGAAATATTTTATCCCATGATTGCCTAGGATATTTGGTGAATATGTCATTGATTAGATTTAAATTATTTTTCAATTAATTTCAATATTTAGTTGACAGATTGTCATTCATTGGGTTTTAACTATTACGCATAATTTTTCTATATGTCATATATCGTATCGTTGTCAGTGATATAGATACTCAGCATGTATACAAAAAGTTCTTAACTCAAAAATCTAAATAAAATTGTCTTAAATAATAAAATATGATATAAAGTAATTGTCTAAAAATAAATCTAAATCATCAAAAAGATATTAATAGATTGAATAAAAGTAACCTTCTATCAATATTGGATTTGTTTGTTTATGAAAAGAGTGTATTTTTTTGCAATGACTAATATCCATCTGACTCATCTTGTAAACAATGATATCACTATTATTATTGCAATATTCGTAATGCATTTTATATATTTGAGAAAATCTCTAAATTTTCACCACGTTCAGCCAGATTATCGTGACTTTCAATCGTTTTCTCATAATCAAGATATTTTCATTTCATTAGTTTTTATCCGATTTGACAAATTCCTGAATGTCAGGTTACTGAGACAGCTGCTAAAATCCAACTTTACGATTTAAAAATAGGCGTTAATTTGTTATCAAACATATAGTCCTCAAATTTGTTCTTAAACGAATGTTTTCTGAGCAAGATCCGATCTTTCTACTATATATTATACGAAAAACTATGAAATACGTACTGGTGAAAAGTGTGAGATTGTTTTGTTTAATTTCGATTAAACTGTTGTTTTAGATTCACATGTATTTTCAGATAACAAAAGAACAATGAGATTAGAAAACAGCTTCATGAATTGGTTATAATCGATGTATATTTATCGAGATTTAGATATAAATTTGATTCTATGATTGATAAGTTTTCTAAGTATAATTGTCTCCTGGACCTATGGATTTTATTATTCACCTTTTTGTTTTAGTTAAAGTTCAACCGACAACCATCATCGGAACAGATATTGAGAAGATTAATTTCACTATAATCGTAGTTTCAGAAATCTTATACTAAATCATATGATAGAATTCTTGAAAAATCTTAACGTCACATAAGATTTTCGATAATTTTATAGTGATATCTTACAAGGCAGCAAGATCTTTCAAGAAATAAACTTTTTTGTGACGAAATCAAATTTCAAAATTTCGAAAAACCGATATCAGATTTGGATTCCTCGGCTCTGATTACCTTTAGTCAAACTTTATAAAAAATTGTTTTTTTTTCTTAAAAACCTTTGTTTTAGTGAAAAAATCTCTACTTTAACTTTAACTACTTTATGAAAGTATTTTTACAGTCAAAATATCATTCCTAATTTGGAGTTTCTAGGAACGGGAATCCATTGTGAGTTCCGGGTTCTCGTTCCTAGAAACCTGGGAGCCCATAGTGATGTGCCATATAATGAAAGAATAGATATGTGTAAACATCCCCATGCGGTCAAAAACGCATGGAAACGAATTATTAAGCGGGTTTCTCTTTTTTAAGAACGGAACCTGATATCTCTAAACCAGAATAATGCTAATTCTTGTGTAATTCACCTTCACTATCATTCCACATTTACACTTATATGTTCTCATCCAGAATGGCTTTGTTTATTTATTTAGTCATCATGGAAAAATTCTACGCCACTTTCAATTTGAGTTCGACTTAAATTTACTCATACACCATAGAGAAACTTGTGCGACAGACTTGAAGAGTCTGTTTGTGCTAAAATACTATCCAATTTTAAGGGAATTCATTTTTCATTGTACATATCGATGCTTGTGATAATCTGTTTGCACGATCCTTCTAAGCTTTGCTCTTTTTTTTTTATCTTTCTCAGTTCGGCGACTACATATATTTTTTAATTTTAGTTCATAAAAAGTCGTACTATCAACTTCGTTCTATTATTTTATGCCTCGTTTTAACAGAATCTAAGCTGTTTTTCTGTAATTCAAAGTTTATTTTAAAAGTAAGATCAATACATTGATAAAAGTTATGAATAGAAAACTCAAAGATTTGTCATTAGCACTGTCAATCAATCCTTTGACTTGATCTACTTGAATAATTCTGACTCCACGCTGTTTTAGATCGTCCAGTCGGTGTTTGATTGTGTCTAGAGAGACGCCTCTACTAGCATCTTCGATAAGGTATGTTGTATAATTCAAATCGAATGCATCAAGTGAAGTTGCCCACACACAATAATCCGTTGCCAAACCAGCAACAAAAACCTGTGTAACATTGCGTTGTCGAAGTTCCATGTCGAGCTCGGTTTTCTGAGTTTGATTATTATCCGCAAATGCTGAGTAACTGTCGATATCAGGATCGATGCCTTTTCTAATATGAATAACGTTATTCCCTGATACAACGTGAAGATTTTTATGTAGCTCTGCATCTTCTGTTCCTTGTATGCAATGTGAGGGCCATAGGATTTGTGGTGTTCTGACTTTTGGACCGTTATACGTGACTTCCTCAAATACGTGTATTGTGCGACTTTGATCGCCTTCTAAAAACTTTCTACGCGAGTCGAGGTTTTCAAAAAAAGAGATATGATCCCACGGGTGCCAGTCATGTGAATAGACGATAACATGAAATGGAACTGTCTTGATTAAATTATTGATAATAGGGACAACTTCGGCACCATCCTGACGAGCAGGACTATTCGATAAAGAAAGATTTCCATTAATAAAACAATTTTGAACGTCAATAACAAGCAATGCGTTCACATGACTTGATGACTTCTGATCTAGAATAGTGAAAGATTAGTATAACATGTTTTATCCTTTTAGTTTCACCTTTTGATGTGCCCAATGACTTGAAACCAACGATAGTGTCTCTAATCATGACAATGATTAAAACCAATAGATACAACGACTTCATATCGAATCAGATGACTCTAAATTGAGAATTTACAAATGTTGTTGAATCAATTAATGCAGTTACCTTTATAAATTCTCAAAAAAATAAAATACGTAAAATGAATAAGGTGAAATAAGAAACGACAATATATATTATGTCTCAATTCTATTATTCAATCTCAAAATGATTTCTATGAAGATCAAATAACTCGCGTCAGATTTTTTCTATGGTTTCAAGTATGTTGACTGCTGTGTTAGTTGATATTTGGTGTCCTGTATCTCACACTTTTAACAACACTGTGGAAAATAAAATATGAAAGATCTAATAACAACTATGGATGGAGAGATATGGTTAAGAGTAACGATACCTATTTGTCTAGCCGACGAGAAACGAACGTCAATAGATTAAATATGTTAATGTGATCGTGATAGCTTTAAAGACGAATAGAAAGATAGCTTCCAAGTCTATCTATGATTCCTTGTAATTGAAAAAAAAGCAAAATAGCTGTCACTAAGCCGACACTCTAGTCCATGTTGATGTCTTCTGTTGACTCTTTTTCAAAATGACTAAATGATAATAGGGTAGACTATGTAACAGTGTGCACGGGCACGCGGTTTGCACTATTGTAGACGTATAAACAAAATGAGAGATTACTAAATATAGTTGTCCAATTCAAGACTAAAAATCGGTGTAAACGATTGTATGAAATCTTGTTTATGTTAGTAAATTGATAATGATATGACTTTTCTATATAATTATCAGACACTGTCATATGGTAGACGTTCTTTGATAATAGTCTATTTAGTGCACTTAACCTGACATTATCCTATTAAAATATCATAATTTGTTCTGTCACTTGTTGATCTATACCAGCATAACAGAATGTTTTTTTTTTCAGAATAGAAGTAAAGAAATCGATCATGTATCGTTGATATAACGAGCATGATGTAACGTACCAAAAAATAAACGTATATCTGCTTTCATTTTGAAATCTTTTTTTCTTGTCGACTTCGAATTCATGACTATTTGCAGGTATTGTAAATGTCATGATAAAATGCTGCTTCAATGCTGGTGTATTAATGCATCTTGTATTTTCTTCAAACAGTTATGCTATCTTCTCATTTTAAGGAATGTACTCTTGACGTCAAACTAGGACAGTCTCAATCCTTTGCTGATTAACTCTATAATGCTAATAACTATTTAGATGAAATCTTTACAATTAGGACGAGCAGTATGCAAGTATCTCTATGGCTGAGAATCAAAATGCATTAAAAGCGCGGAAAAAAGATGTTCGAATCAAAAATACTGTTTTATGCATCACGACACATGTCACGGTATGATAGAGTCAAGATAGTTATCCATCCAAAAAAATATATGTACATACAGTAACAATGGAAAAATGAAAACACATCGAATAAATGCTTCACTACAGCAGAAAGTATTTCTAGTAATAGGGATAATATTCGAAGATAAGAGTAGCATATATCTCGTATATCCGTACGTGTATACATATATATATATATATATATACAGTGATATTAGAAAAAGGAAAAAGGAACGTATAAATGCTTTAATACAGAGAAGAAAATGTTGTTGATCAAATGGATGATGTTCGAAGACAAACAGAAAACGTCTGTCATCTATTTGTTTATATATACGTATATACCAGGTATCCGAGAAGTAATCTATCAAAAAATGAATAGAACATCTTCACCGTATTCTGATCGAATGAATTAATTTTTTTTTTCGTAATGATAGAGGAGAATTCCAAGTTTTCATTTATGAGCAAGAAGTTTAGTAACATCGCTTAAAACTATAATTATATATTGAAAAGAGAATAATTTACACTTTCTGATACAAAAAAAGTACACGATAGATTATTGGCTTCTATAATATGATTCAAATTGTGAAGTTCTTAAATGTGCTCAAATTTAAAATGATTTATTTGCCATCTTTAAATTTTCACTAGTCTATCTGGCTTCTTCAAGGCTTTACAGGATTCTCGCGAATTTTTTTATACAGAAAATTCTCGAGAAACTCGTACGACAACAATCCACTTCTAGTAGAATACTTGCAGAGCTGCTTATGATAAAGATAGAAACGTATTCGAAAACTTTTTAATATATTTTGTTTGATAGAGTTTTTTTTGTTGATCATTTTAGTAAAAAAATTTTCGATTTTTATCAAAAAATGACGGTGATGAACTCGTAACACTAAAAAAACATCGAGTTGCTCGAAAATTCCACAGCAATTTGATCTTTTCCAATGTTTTTGACAGTAGCTTCTTCATTCGTTGATGATAATAAGAAAAGTATTGTACCAAAATGTTTAATGGAAAAATCTCTGCAAAATAAAATATGTCGAAACAAAAATTGTCAGATGTCCGCGTTTCATCTGATCGACTATTGATAAAAATACCTAAACAGAAGCTCATCTTTTGAATTTTAAAGTAGATAGTGTTATATTTCAAGTGTGCCAATGAGTCGATGATCTATGAATGAAAAACCTGCAACTTTTCTCTATCAGCTGGAAAAAAAACTTAGCTCATTCTGTGAAAATACGATGGAGATATTTCATTACTTTCTTGATAGGTTATTCTTAGGACATCCGATATATATATATATATATATATACAGTGACAATGAAAAAAAATGAAAAAGTAGTAGAAAAATGCTTTGCTTCAGAGAAAAAAGTATTTCTATTGATATAAATCATGGTCGAAAATAAGGACAATATCTTTCATCATCCATCTGTATATAGAGTGTTTCATAAGCCTTGAGGCCCGATAAAGTTAATTTATATGCAGACAGAAAATAACTCGTAACATGATGTGTCTATATGAGCGTTGAGTACTCGTACCAGTCTTTCAAATGATATATTATAGAATAATAACTTCTCTTGTAACAATAAAAATATAAACATGAGAATACAATGATAAATTTTTCGCGGTCGATCTACGTGATTTTTTTAAAAGATTTTGTAATAAAGTGTTGGATATTTCTATATAAAACATAGTGTCGTAGAAATCAATAATTATTTATCTTATTTGCTTATTCCGTACTCATCACGATCCACCAATTACATGTGCAGTCAAGCTATGCACGCAGGAACTGGATTGAAATTGATAAGACATATGAAAATGTGGTGTGCAGAACAAAATACAAAGAACAATGATTGCATTTTGATTTATTAATGAATTAGTTTAATAATTGAGTTTTATCTCAAGAACGTGACAATAAAGCTGCTGACGTATGACGTAAAAAATAGTATGAGGAGAGTAATTTTCAATCTTTAAGCAAGATAAAACTACAGCGAACAAAGAATGAAAAAGTATCTTGTAATGATTGTTTAAAAATGATTGATAAAATTTCTATGAAACTTGGCGAATTAATAAAAAATGGTGAACAATAAATATGTAATAATTAGTTAAATGAAGTTTTTGTGTAATTAGATTAATATATGTATTTATAAAATTGTGATTTTTTTATTATTATAAGGGAAGATATTATTCAATAATATGTTATTTGAAGAACTGGCACTAGTACTCAGTGCTCAAATAAAACATTAGGTTAAGAGTTATTTTCTGTCTACAAAGAAACTAATTTTGTCGCGCTTCGAGACTTATGAAATACTGTGTACACATACAGTGACAATAGAAAAAGGAAAAGGGAGTGGATAAATTCTATACTACAGAAGGAAAAGTGTTTCTAATTACCGAAATAATGTTCAAAGATAAGAGCAAAATGTTTTTTTTTATCTATCCGTATATATACATACACGAAGTATCACAAAAGTAAAAGGCGATCCTGACATACACAAATAAAAATGTTTATTTTATTTTCAAAACAAAGGATATTGATCTGCTTGCGGTATAAGTAGATGAGATCACACAATATAACATAATTGTAAGTTCATGTGGTGATAAAGAAGTTTTATCGACTTTTACTGCATACTAATCCTTCAGTTTTCGCATTTTTACGTAATAGTAACTACTTTTTTTTTTAGTTTGTCTATGTTTTCTGAGATGTAATTAGATTTATTTAAGATCAAAACTTCGAAATATTCATCCGTTCTATGTCAAAGTCTATAAACTATTACTTATTTCGTGGCTTATTCAAGCACTTCGAGGGACACTTCTTTGCCGTTCAAACTGTATTTAATATCATAACGTTTAAACTCTAACATATGGACCAAAATACTCTTTTTCACAAAAAAAATCGATTTCGACTGTAAAAAATAAGAAACGTATTCTTGTCGTTTAAACGCTAGACTATAAATGTGATTAGTACTGATTCATTAAAGTTTAAACTAATGCACCGTTTTCAATTAAACGAAATTTTCCTTCACATAATTAAATTGTCTGATTTCTCTGTGATAAATGAGTCTCTTAGATAAAACTTCATCGTTTTACATATGATCTGCCTCTATACTGAATTTCATTGATCTGATACTGAACAACAGAAGTTCATTTATCATCAATATATCATCGAATTTCAATTAATAGATCTTATCTATTTTTGCAAAACCGATCAGTTAAGTTACTAGCAGGTCGAAATATGTACAATGGAGCTCAAAACTATTCATACATCCAACGAATAACCATTCAATGATGATATTTTTCTTATTATTCAAGGTATAGAGCTGTGGTTTTCGGTAAAATGTAGCTCAGTAATGATGCACTCTACAATGAAAGATTCAACCCTATAGAGCATGTCTTGATAATACAAGGCTAAAAACAGTAAAATTGTAGAGTTTTTATTTAGCTCAAAATTATTCATACAGGTATTGTGTGAAGCAAAATGATTGCAACCATCGAATATTTTACAAATATCTCAGCATGAGTAAATCTTATAACCTGAAATTTTTTAAAAATATACGCGATGAAATTCTCTACAAGGGTGACTATGAAAACGCCCTATCGAGTTCTTATAATGATTTTCTTTTTAAATAATGGAACACCTTATCATTTCGCAGTGCTTTACTTTTAGCTTTAAAAGAAAATTATTACAATAACTCGATAGGGCGTTTTCATAGTCAATCTTGTCGAGAATTTCACCGCATATATGTTTTAAAAAATTTCAGATTATAAAATTTACTCATGCTGAGATACTTCCAAAATATTCGATGTTGCAATCATTTTGCTTCACGCAATAGCTGTATGAATACTTTTGAGCTAAATCAAAAACTCTACAATTTTATTTCTTTAGCATTATATTATCAAGAAATGCTCTATAGAGTTGAATCTTTCATTACAGAGAGCATCAGTACTTAGCTACATGTTGCCGAAAACCACAACTCTATACCTCGAATATGAACAAAGATATTATTATTAGATGGTTATTTGTTGGATGTATGAATAATTTTGAGCGTCATTGTACGCCTCTTTTTATTGAGTATAATTTCATAAAACAGATTTCGATTGTTGTTTAAGTTAAGTTTACTTTCTTTAATAATAGAATAGTAAATTAGCATCTTGAAAACTATTCTTCAGATAAAATGATCGCCTAATACATTCATCAGTTATTTAAATATATAATTCCTGATACAATTCAAGATACCGAGTGCTATTGTGACGCAATTCATATAATTCAATTGTTTATAGTACTAATCAGTATTAGTAATGTTATTGATACTTGTTCATTTAAACAGGTTTTATCTGCTTAGTTTAACGTCAATAATTAGTTGTTTTAATAGGTTATTGAGTAGTAATGGTTACATATTAAAATTACATGCTGAAACAATTACTGTAGACCACGATGAAGAGATTAGTTTGATCGAATTGCTTCGAAGACTCTATTTTCTTGGTAAAAAAAATGCGAACAGAAAAAACAATCATATATGAATTTGTCAATTTTCTCTTCTTTTGCTCAATGCTCATATGTAGTGCGTCTTCATTTTTTAATATCTGATCAATATCTTTTTTTTTAAAATATCTCTTTTCTTCGATTGGCAACGAGGTTCTATGAAGCATAATTATTTTGACAAATGGATATTTTCTTCGACTTATACAGATGAACTCATAGTTGCATAGAATATTGTAAGATATAGCTTGTGCAATCTATCTATATTTTGTTTTTTTCAATTTCATAGAAATCTAAATGCTACTCAATTAAATATACAATTGAAAGAAAAAACTTGATCTAAAACAAACTATAACTAATATCAATGATACAGTCCTTTTTTCATTTCAAACTCCCATTACCAAATAATGAAGAGACAATCATAAAAAGCGAACGATGAAATAAATGAAATAGAGAACGAAATACGACGACAAAAGAAAAGAACATGTGAGATGACGATGACGCATTTCGTTTGGGTGTTCTGCTGTTTGTAAAACACGCAATTCTTTTCGTTCTGTACATCAAAAAACGTATTCATCGGAAAAAAAACCAGTTACTTATTTTTTTTAAGGCATGTATAAATGAGAAATGTGTAGGCTGACGAAACGAAAAAAAGTAAATTCATTCACAGTAGTTTTTAATTTCTTGTCGTAAGTATACCAATATAATTTTTGTTTACCTAAAAATATTTCTCAGTGTAATCGTGTGATAAAAACTTAAGTTAATACAAATAACCATGGAACTACCATTATTGAATCCAATAACCACCATCACCACCACCACCAACAATGCTTATGAAAAACAATATGAAGAAATAAACCGAACTAAAAACAAAGAGGATATAACTCTCATTTGTTTTGAAACAAATAATGAATTATCTGACAACCTCGAATATTTAAAGATTCGATTGCGTCAAATCAATGATTATATTGTTTTTCATACGAAACTTGAATCATGTATTACATCGATTCAGTCAATTGAAAAAGAAAAAGTTTTCTTAATTATATTAAGTTCAAATGTTTCTCAATTCTTACCGAGCATTACAAATCTTCAGCAAGTAGACGTCATCTTTATATTCTGCTCGAAAAGAGACTGCTACGAAAATTTAATTTTTGAAAATTCAAAAATAATTGGTATTTATGACGAAATTGATTTACTGTGCTCATCAATTCAAGAACGAGTCGAGTTTTTTAATAAAAACTTATATACATGGAGTTTTTACGATCAAGATAAATATGCAACAAAAGATTTATCAAGACAATCTTGTGGCTTTATTTGGCTTCATATGTTTCATGATGTTCTCTTACATTTCAAACGTAATGAAAAAGTTAAAAAGCAGATGATCGATGCATGTCGTCATTACTATCAAAACAATACAAACGAACTTGCGTTGATTGATAAATTTGAACTGGAATACAATTCAAACGAAGCTATTCGTTGGTATTTGAAAAATTCATTTCTTAGGAAAATGATTAATAAAGCATTGCGAACGAAAGATACTGATCAACTTTATATATTAAGATATTTCTTATGTGATCTTGTAGAAAATCTTATGCATGAACATCAACAAACTGTTGAATCGGATAAAGAAAAAATAAATTTTTATCGAGAAATGCAATTAACAAATAATGAACTTAACGAATTGAAAGAAAATGTAGGCAAGCTGATTACAATGAAAACATTTTTGATAGCAAGTTATGTTCGTTCATCAACACTGACGTCGGGTACAAAGCTTACGAATTCATCTGATCGTATTGCCGTACTTTTTGAAATCGAATGTAACCTAAAAGAACTTGGCGATAATATTATCTTTGCAGATATTACTCAATTCAATGAAACTTCATGTCATGAAGAAATTTTATTTGATTTAAATACAACATTTCGATTGGAAAATATTCAACAGGATGAACAATTATGGCTTATTAAAATGATTCCAGTCAATGATGGACGGACTATTATAAATAAATATATTCATGATATACATCGTCAAATAAAAGATTTAAGTATTCCAATTATCTTTGGTAAATTAATATGTGATATGAGTGAATGGGATCAATCACAAAAGTATTTTGAATATTTATTGAATGATCCATACGATATAGATATAGCATGGATAGAACATAGTATTGGTCAAGCTCTTCATTGGAAAGGACAATGGATTGAAGCAAGAAAATATTATGATCGTGCCTATAATCGGATGATGAAAGATGAACCCGTTCGTATTAAGGACTCTGCTGAAGTTCTCTCTAACATTGGTGAAATATTACATTTGCAAGGAAAATATGAAGAAGCTTATGATTTTCATCAACGTTCATTGACAATTCGAAAAGAATATTATTCTTCTGATCATGCACATATTGCCACTAGTCTGGAGAATATTGGTCTCATTCACTATCAACAATTAAAATATGATGAAGCACTTGATTTTCTTCAACAAGCACTAACTATTCGAGAGAAATATTATAATTGTTTTCATGTTGATATTGGTATCAATCTAACTAACATTGGTTGTATCTTTACTGATCAAGGAAAATATGATGAAGCGTTTGATTATCATCAACGAGCAATGTCAATCTATGAAAAATATTATTCATCAGGTCATGTTTTCATTGCTTCTACTCTTAATAATATTGTTGATGTTCTCTATCGACAAGAAAAATATGAAGAAGCTCTCGATACGGTTCAACAAACATTAACAATACAAAAGAAATTTTATCCATCTGATCATATCGAAATAGCTACTAGTCTTAGCAACATTGGAAACATTAAATATGGACAAGGCAAATATGATGAATCTCTAGAATTACATGAAAAAGTACTAGGCATGCAAATGAAATATTATTTCTCAAGTCATTTAAGTATCACATGTACTTTAAATAATGTTGCCTATATACTTCTTAATGGAAAAGAAAACTATTATGAAGCTCTAGATTTTAATCGACGAGCTCTTACAATTTTAAAGACACATTATCCATCTTATTATGGTCATATTGCTCAAAATCTTATTTACATTGGTAATAATTTAAGTAAACAAGGAAAATATGATGAAGCTCTTGATACGTATCAACAAGCTTTAACAATGCAAGAAAATTATTTTTCTTCTGATAATATTAATATTGCACATAGTTTTAGCAATATTGGAAATATTCTTAGTGATCGAGGAGAATATGAAGAAGCTCTTAATTATCATCAACAAGCAATTACAATCTATAAGAAATCTTATCCATCTGATTACACTAATCATTCAAATAGTCTTAATGATGTTGGAAAAATTCTTTATCGTCTAGGAAAATATAATGAAGCTTTTGAATATCATGAAAAAGCTCTTAATTTACAACAGAAATATTATGAATCCGATAATGCTCATATTGCTAATAGTTTTAATAATATGGGTATTATTCGTTATGGTGAAAATAAATATGATGAAGCCATCGATTTTTTTCAACAAGCATTAGACGTTTACGAGAAATATTCTCCATTACGTCAAGGAGATATTGCTACAATTCTCAGTAACATTGGACGTAGTTTGAATCATCAAGGAAAATATGATGAAGCATTTGAATATCAACAACGAGCGTTAAACATTCGAGAAACTCATCATCCTTCAGTTTATATAAATATTGCTGATAGTTTTAATCATTTAGGTAATATTCGTAGTAATCAAGGAAATTATGATGAAGCCATAGATTTCTATCAACGAGCACTAGCAATCTATGAGAAACATTATCCATCACGTTATTCAGACATTGCTACCACTCTTAGTAACATTAGCAATACTCTATATAAATATGGAAAATACGATAAAGCATTTGATTATCAACAACGAATACTAAACATTCGAGAGACTCATACTCCTTCTGCCTATGCTGATATTGCTGTTGGTCTTAATCATATGGGTAATATTCTAATTGGTCAAGGAAATATTAACGAAGCAATTGATATGTATCAACGAGCATTGGAAATCTATGAAAAATATTC
Source organism: Rotaria sordida (assembly GCA_905250125.1). Lineage (NCBI taxonomy): Eukaryota > Metazoa > Rotifera > Eurotatoria > Philodinida > Philodinidae > Rotaria > Rotaria sordida. The sequence goes on from CAJNOL010000231.1 coordinate 192,565, forward strand.
TTCATTTCGTCAAGCAGATATTGCTACTACTCTCAGTAATATTGGTAATGCTTTACATAAGTATGGAAAATATGAAGAAGCATTTGAACATCAACAACGAGCATTAAACATTCGAGAAAAATATTGTCCATCTTCATATATCGATATTGCTATTAGTTACAATCACATGGGCATTATTCGAATTGGTCAAGAAAAACATGTTGAAGCCATCGATTGCTATCAACAAGCATTAAACATCTTTGAGAAATATTCTCCATCACGTCAAGCCGATATTGCTACAACTCTTAGTAATATTAGTAATGCTCTATATAAGCATGGAAGATACGATGAAGCAATTGAATATCAACAACGAGCATTGAATATTCGTGAAAGTTATTATCCATCAGATTATATGAATTTAGCTGATAGTTTTAATCATATGGGTAACATTCGACGAGGTCAAGGAAAATATACTGAAGCTATTGAATTTCATCAACAAGCATTGAAAATCTATGAAAAATATTTTTCATCTCGTCATGCAGATATTGCTGTTATTTTCAGTTTAATTGGAAGTAGTTTAAGTCGTCAAGGAAAATATGATGAATCTTTTGATTTTTATAAACGAGCATTAATTATTTATGAAGAATATTATCCTACTGATCATTTTGAAATTGCTCGTTATTTACAATGGATTGGTTTTATTTGTTATACAAAATCAGATTTTGATCTTGCTATTGAATATTATGAAAAATGTTTGCGTATTAGAGAAGTTAGTCTAATTCCAGAACATTCATCGATTATTGAAACTCTTTCATATTTAAGTGAAGTACAACAAGCACGTGGTAATTATGAACTTTCTTTGGTATATGAAATGCAATGTTTGTTAATACGTGAAAAAGTTCTTCCACCAAGTCATATTGATATTGGTAAAAGTTTGTCGAGTCTAGGTGAATGTTACGAACATCTTCATCAATTGAAGTTAGCATTTGATTACTATAAACGAGCATTAAATATTTATGAACAATGTTTACCATACTCTTATCAAGAGCTATCTAGTATAGAATTAAAGATTGAACGACTTTCTGAAGAAATTGAAGAAAATTAAGTTGATGAGTTTAAATATTTAAATCGAAATTCTGATTTCTAATGTCTTTCATCATCTTTGTAATGTATCTTTATTGTAATTTCATGACATATGTGCTTTCATTATTGTTTTTTATGTTTTACGCAAACTAAATAAATATATTACAATTACTTTTATTTTATCAATTTTGCAAGAATATGAGCAAAAAAAAAAGATTCGATCATATGTCAAACATTCATATATCATTCTTAATATATCTTGAACGTAATTCAAATTCTATTGGTTGTTTATACAGCAGAGAACTTTTCACTTTCAGTGCACTTCTTCAATTTTGTATGAAAGAAATTAAATATATAAGAAGACAATTAAATTCTTACTAATGTCAGTCATGAAAGTTGGCTGAATAAATGGTTCACCAACGAGATTTGTTTCAACCTACAATAAGTTCTTATGATTTAGTTGAAATTTTTTTTTTATCTATTCAATTTTCACACTTACTTCTTAAAATATGTTCCAAAAATTGTAGTTTTTATGCTTGTCGATTTGGAAAGATCGGATATCAGTGATATCACTGAAAGGAAAGATTTGCCACTTTCTATATATCGTCTAATAATACATGAACCGTTTGCTACATATGCTGAATGAAATTTGAAACATCATGTTTAATAGATTTATCAAAGCTGCATAGAGAGACTTTAGAAACATACTGAAAAAGGTTTTCCGTTTTTATTGTAACTGCATTTTCTCAAAAAATATCAAATTAATATCATTAGAGTTAACAATAGCCTTCAGTTTTACTCAAATATTTTTCATCAATTGTTATCAATCATCTCTCATTTCATTAGTTATCTTTTCACTATTGAAATTGATATTTTATGCTAAAGACTGCAATCGAAATATTTTAGTTTAAATGATCATACTTGCTGATGCTCTGAATTTTGCCCTTTAGAGTATGATAAACCGTCGCTTAATAAGAAATAAAAATTATATAACCGAATGATTTGATAAAAATGAACGTAATCTATTCCAACGAAATTGTACTTAGGACCTACCAAATGTATCAAAATTTGCAGATATAGCTTCACATAACAGAGTCAATCAATTTTTTTTTCTGCAAAAGTTAGAGCTAGTGGACCTAATTATTGACAAATAATTCAATTTGTTATATTGATTGATCAGAAAAATATTATGCTAATCTACATTCAATGAGTCATATTCCTAATTCGCTTCTTGATCACGAACGTGAACAAAAAGTGCCCATATAGTAGTTTATTTGTCGATAAGGGCATTAACTCTTTTCTTTCATCTGACTTTTCCAATCGTCTTGATAGCGTACACTAATAAGACAATTGGAAACGAATGCGAATAGAAAATAAAGTGCATTAAGCTTTGCTCTCGGTTATGATCATTAAAAGTGATTCGAAATTTCTTTCACTGACTAGATTTTATTTGTGTGTGTTGAATAGTCTGCAATCATATGCAACGAAGTCTCAAGAATTCAATGACGAAGATATTATTTGAATATCTTCAAAGTCGTGAAATATTAAACTATTGTTATAAATATATATCTTTTTACCAGCAAACAAGGTTTGACATAAGTCATTCTTTACTTTCTGATTCATTCAAAAGGATTTATAAAGAATTATGAGTGAAATTGTTATTAGGATTGATTAAAGGAATGATATTTGCTCTACAAAGCCTGTTAAGCGATGCTTTAAATGGAAAATACATATTTTTAACCACATGATGGAAATTCTCTTTGCTAACTAATCAGATGTCATTGCACGAGTTCTGATCGATACCTTTCTAATAAAATTACAAGTCATTAGCTATCACTCCATTCTAGAATAAATATACGTCTTGTTCAAAAATCTTTCCCACATATTTAAACATACTCAACTGGTCGAAAATCAGTTTACCTTTCTGGGTATCTTATGAATCATTATCTTTCAAGTTGTGGATAATTATAAATTGTTTTCTCAATGGTGATATGATACAGATCAATTGAAACTTGCATCATATCAAAAGTAATATGAAAATCATCATTACTGAAGTAAAGATATTGTTTAGTATTTTTCAATGTTATCTTGATTACAGGTTTATCTTCGATTTCTTTTTGATATCTTCAAGAAATAATGTTAACCATTTCCTGAGTGCATCGCAAATTAGAGAATTAAAGTCAAAGATAGACATTAATTCAGCGTGTAGTTTTTTCTATAAAGTATGAAGTTCAGTACGTGTCTCAACATAAGAACGAAAGTTTTCATCATTTCCATAAACTATAGGTTT
>CAJNOL010000232.1:0-70751 GCA_905250125.1 Rotaria sordida
AAATTAATGTTGTATAGTTAAAATACACAACTTAAAATTAAAAAAAAAGTGCTAGACTTCTGAGATGCACTGTATTTCAGGATAGAAGAAAATTAGAGAAGATTTTCAACTTTCACAATAGGCTATTCACATCAAAATCTATTTTTATGCAAAGTTTCAAGTTAAAATTCAAAAATTATTTTTCGCTGTTTTCCTGAGATGGATCATGACATCGGGTTAACAAAATATCGTAAAAATGTATTATATTCTAAAGAGTTCAAAATATTTTCCGGATATTTATAGTTCATTAAAATCTGCATGACATACATAGTCCAGACTAATATGCATTTAAACCAGTGGGTAGACTTCCCCTACAGGATGTATATTAATAAAAAGTAAAATTTAATCAATAATGTCTACTATAAAAACTAAATTATAAAATTCACAAAAAGAACAACTAATATATAGTATTTAATTATAAGAGAGATAGTTAATGCAAAGCATTATCTAAGGAAAACAAACGTAAAAAAGATAATAACCTAATATCTTATTTCTTCTTGAGGCATCTTATGATTTTCTTTTTTTTCCTCAAAGCTATGTTTTAGGAAAAAAAAAATACTATTTAGTATGCAAACTTTTCTCATTCATGATTTGTCAATTGATGTATTAAATAGAATGAAAATCTAGGTAAATCAAGTTTTGTTGTTTTTTTTTGTCATGATAATATTCATATTCTATATTTAATACTCCTTTTTTTTTGTTGAATATAATTATAACACATGATTGGAGATCATTATTCTTAATTATCTATCATGCAATATTGACATTTAATTTATAAATAGCATGATCTATTATATTGATTTCAAATTCATTATTTTCATTACCCGGAATAGATTCAGCAAGTAGAAGTAATAGAAGAAAAAGACCAGAAAATATTGATATAGTTAAAATCATTTTTGCTGGTGATTCAGGTGGAATCCAAAAAACAACCATTGTTGCTGCAGATAAAAGTAAACATGGTAATATTAATAAATAACCATAAAGACCACCTTTTCGTTGAATAATTAATGTATATGTTAATAATGAAAATCCATCATCTGTTATTGTTTTTTCTGCTGGAAGTGCAACAACTTTCCATTCGTTTGAATTTATATATGATGTCATATCCATAGCTGATATATCTTCTTTAAATGCAAGCATTACTTTTGTATGATCATATGTCCATGAACGATATAATAATGAACATTGATGTATATCATAAGGAAATTTTGTTATATCAAGAAAACAAACACTAAATTGCATAGTTGCTGGTACATATAAAATATCACCTGTATTTTGTATAACAGCAGATATGTCACGCCAATCTTTTAAACGTTCATCAGCATAATTATATAAAACAATATCCTAAAAAAATAAAATTTTTTTTGTTTTTTTTTTTTAATAAGAATTAGAGTTTTGTCATTTTACCGGTGTCCAAATTGAATCAGCAGGTAGACATACTGTTGCTAATCCACCATAATCACTTGGATTCCAAACTAAATTCATATCTTGCCAAATAAATGTTTTCCATGTATTTGTTTGCATTTTTTGACCTGTTGAACCAAGATCAAATAATTGTGTTAATGTTAAACCAAATTGTATTGGTAATGGTTGTGATATATTTCGTATTGGACGTGCATATATTGTTGGATAATTATTAAGTAAATCACGTATAAGACGTTTTTCATGTGTTAATCGTTTTGTTTTTGGTTGAGGTATCGATATTGTTGAATTAATTGTTGATGATGAAGAAGGTTTAATTGGAGAATTTTGACGTGGTTTTATTTGTTGTTGATCTTGATTATTAACATTATTTACACCGAAAAAATCTATTTAATCAAAAAGAGAGAAAGAGAGAGAGATAGATTAAATTTCCACTTCTATTTATATATTAATGAAAAGATTAAATAGATGAATCTTATCAAAATAAAAGACTCTTCTTGATAAATATTTGCATGAAATTCAAATATAAATTACTTCCATATGTAAATATTCTTAAGAGAAGATTTATGTTTTCAGCTGATTTCTGAAAAGAACTTTGTTTCTAACATGCCTAAGAGATTTACGTGATAGAAATATTTTATAATCTTCATACTTGTCATAATATATCATAACTCGACTTTATATTTGAGAACATAATCTTACTAGTGCTTAAGTATTAACAATTCAAATCAGATTTACATATCCTTGACAGTAACAATCATCAAAATCTGTTTTTAATATATAAATTCTTAAACATAAAATTTATAGTTTCATCTGATTCAATAGAAATTCTTATTTTAAATATATCACACATATTCATCAATGAGTAGTACTTGAAATTCATCTTTTCCAGTAAGTTAAAAGCTTTTCTTTGTTCTTTTTAGTTCATGTGATGGTAATTATTTTTGTAAAATGCCTTTCAACCATTCCATCTGTCGAACAGAAGTATAAACTTAAGAAACGATAAAAAACAGAAAAAAAAGCCTCCGGAAATTGCATATTTTCATTAAGTTGAAGATTAAAAAGCTTGTCGTTTTATTCAATATGTTTTATCTAGGTAATTCATTGTTACAAATAATGTAAAAGATAGTTTTCAGGTGTATCTCACGAAAAAATTAAATAATATCGTCAATTGAAGAAAATGATTTTAAAAAAATCTCGAATTCAATTGTGACGAAGAAGAAGAAAATTAAAAGAAAAAAAACTCTTTTATAATATAAATATTAAAGATTTATATTTACCTCGAGAATTTAGTTGAAGAACTTTTGATGATGATTGATCTCGATGTTGTTGATTTTGTGATGATTGTGAAAGAGCAAGTGTTATATTGAACATAACAAAAAAAATTGTTATACTAATAATACGTAATATTGTAGCTAAATGACATGATCGTGTTGCACGACGATACTTAATATCTTTTCGAAAATATTGATCATCATTATCATCATCATCATAACTATTCGATTTTTCATTTGCTAAATAGCGACAATAGTAACACATAGTATTCTTACAGTTGCCTTAATAAATATGATCGTTCTTGTCGCTGTTCATCCAAGGGATTTATATCTAAAACATGTTGAAAGAAAAACAAAGTTAATGTATACAGACCTTCTTAGAGAACTATTACAACTAAATATAATTACTCAAAGAAATAGAAAGGATATAAATAAAGAGAAATTCTTGCTTTTTTCTTGTTTCTCTTTTCTTGCGTATTCAAATAATGACACCTGATGTGATACAGCAATTTTTTTCTACTTATATCTATATTGTGCATATATGTATATTCGGCATGAATGCCAAGGAAAAAGTAGTTTTGACATTCATCTGGTGACGGATTCTATGCCCATGGGCAAATTTTGTTTTTCCATTTTCTTCTCTCACATACTCATCGTATAGTTGCTGTCATCACTGATAGATCCAACAAATATAATGCAACAGGATAGATAAATAGTTGTATATATATATGACTGGACTCATGTTTCTGACATAAGCAGCTCAAAAAAATTGCATATGTTTGGTGTATATCTGTATTAATTCAAATAAGAAATTGAAGATATATATATATATATATATATATATATATATATAGAGAGAGAGAGAGAGAGAGAGAGGGAGAGAGAAAGAAAAAAATAAGACTTGACAAGTTGACACAATTAAATTTTCTTTTTTTTTTTATCTATAGCTGTAGTGATGATTGCGATGAGAGTCTTCACCCTTCTACTCATTTCCGCAAGGTCTTCCTACTTGATGTCATTTACAATTGTTCGAGAACTATGCTGCTATATGTATGAATTAACCTTTTTATTCTTCATCGAACAAAAAAAAAGAGAGAGAGAGAAGAAAAAAAACATCCCATTCTATATTCACTAATGAAACAAACAAAAATGTACTTTCTCGTTTTATGAAAAACAAAAACTACAGGAAGTCGATAGCAAAATATCATCATTTTCTTACCTCATATATTTATGATTTAATCATACAAATATCTTATCCTATTCTTAATCTTCGATGTCATGTCTAAATTCATATATATCATTATACTCATTGATCATCTTTAATTGTACATTTCAACATAAAATCATAGTTAGGAAAATCTTTATATTTACCTAGAGAAACTACTTCGTCTATGCATATTTTCTTTATAATCGGTTACTTATGTGTAAAAAAGAAAAATGAATCTTGTCATTATGTAGAAAGATACTCCATGCTTACACGCATACGTTGTCAGGAATTAATTATAAAATGGTTTATTATCATCATGCATACAGAGATACACACACGCAGATCAGAACTATTAGCCAGATGTTTCTAACACATATCTCAGACGGTTAAAAAAAATGATGTTAGTGGCATAGATAACACGAACGAGAACTCTCTAAAGATATTTAATCAATAGATTGACAAAATTTTATATCAGTAAAAGAAAAACAAATAACATTAGAATGATTGCTTACATTTAAAATAGTCAGAGATTAAGACTAAGATAAAATGATTAAAAGATACACGAAAAATCATCATGACAAAATCATATAGATATTAATCAATAAAGTAGTCATTTCTATGCAAGTGACACCTGTTAATCAAAATAAGAAGAAAATAGCAACATATAGTGGGAGTAATAGTCATCGAAGTGTGCGCTATAGATTTCTACATTCTTTTTTTTGTCCTCCAAAAACAAAAACCAGCGAACACAACACAAAAATCGGCCGTTGTTTCCTTCTTATGTGTATGTGTGTTCTTTTTTTCTTCTTCTTTTTTTTCTCCTGATGTTCTTCGTCTTCATCACCATCTTCTTGTTCGGCTTCGGTTTCGGCTTCTTCTTCTCTATTATACTATGCTAGATCTTTGCGTTTCTGCTGCCATCATCACCACCATTCACTCAGTCATTCATTCATTCATTCATTCATTCAGTCAGTCACTCGTGTGCATTCCTCTTAGCCTCAAGCTATCAAGCAACGAACAGCAATAATAAATAAAATAGTCTAACTCGTTTTTCTTGTTCTTCTTTCTCCTTCATATCTTGAGCATTTTATGTTCTTCTTCTGTCTATCGTTATTACTCTCTCTCTCCCTCCCTCCCTCCCTCTCTCTCTCTCTCTCTCTCTCTCTCTCTCTTTTCTGTTATAAAATTCGCTTTAGTAAGTCAATTATAAATTAAATTATTCCGATAAAAAAGAAATTTGGAAAACCTAGAGAAAGAAAAATATAATGATTGACAACGATGTACGAGACACGATCGTCAATCGTTTAAAGACATCCGACTTTTTAACTCATCATTTTACGTGTACCGCATCATCAATAAGAAAAGGAAAAAAGAAAAAAAATATTTGGGTGGGCGTCAAAGGGAGGGAGTGGCTTGCACGCATATACAAATCAAATAAAAAAGTGCTTGCTTGCATGCATCGCATTATATTCTAAAATTAATATACTATGATCAAAAAATGTAGTCAGTTGGACGTCATGGGAAAATAATCAATACAATGTCAACATGTTCTATGAACGAAGTTTATTTAATTAATGCCGGTGTAAGCAATCTTTATAATGAGACGAAGAAACAAAAAAATAAAAAGAAACAGAAAAAAAAAATTGATGAATAAAAATAGTATCAATAATAAACTAACAATTCATTTAGAAATATTTCCTTGACAAACTTACACACACACAGAAAAAATGTTTTACAGCAATCAAACTACGAGTTTTGATACAATTGCATGCTTAGCCCGGCCGCCCGCACTTTCCGTTCAAGACTACTTGACAAATGTATCATGATTCAATAACTGTAGTAATCGAAAATGGTTCTTTCAACGTTGTCGTCGTTCTTCCTTTTGTCCCTTACTACTAGTATTCATATTAAAGCAACAGCCATCTATATGTATATGCATGATTAAGCAGCTAACGGCTAACTATCAAACTCGATTTGTTGCACACGAAGACAACGCTGATTAGAGACATGCGACAAGAATAGAAATAGTGTATTGATAATACGAGTCATCCAGGAATAAAACAAAATATATATGTAGTTTATCAAATTAAATTGAGACGCATGACTGATTGAAATAATTGATCGATCATTCATTAACTGTGTACCAAGAAGATCAAGGTAGATTTCAAATCATTAGGGATTATTTTAACATTGTTATATTTTCAATCAGACATGAATTTTGTCTATTCAAATATATTTATCGAAATTTTATTAAAAGATATGTCAGTACTTTTGTAGGTCAACAATAGCACGGTACTCATGCTCTCTGATGTGCTCTATCAATTAGACTAATTAATGTATAGAATTTCATCAGTATGGAAAAGAATCGAAGGTTGATAGATTGCGACATCTTGTTTTAATATTATGAAGGCTATTGTCAATACTACCACATAGAACAAAAAAATGGCACATATTATTTGTATTTAATTGAATGAAAAATGTTTGAATCATCAAAATAAACGGAAAAATAAATTGATAATGGCTACTACTAATGAAAATAATTCAAATCAAATGGAACGTCTTACAACATGTCCTGTTTGTTTGGATAAATTTCGTATACCAAAACTTTTACCATGTATGCATACATTTTGTTTAACACCATGTTTAACAAATCTTGTTGATCCACGAGCACGTTCATTACGCTGTCCAGAATGTCGTCGAGAGCATCCTATACCACCAGGTTTAATAAAAAATAGCTTTTTTTTCATTATTGAAATAATAAATTTGTTATTTAGGTGGTGTTCAAACATTTCCTGCTAATTTAACTATGATCGGATTTCTCGATCTTCAACCAGTAAATTCTAGTCAACCGGATAGTTGTTTTGTATGTAAGGAACAAAAACAAGGTATAAAATACTAAATAATGAACGAGTTGAAAATTTTAAGACAAAATATTTGTTTATTTTTGACTATCTTGAAAGTATTTCCGAATGTACGCTTAGAAATTTTCTTGAGACCAATAAGATGATCTACTGAAAGGTCCACAAAAAAAAATAGTTTGAATGGAAAATTTTTCCGTACACTTTTATACTTTCATTATTGCAGTTCGAAAGTAAATGTTGAGACCTTTATTAATATGTCAACTTGTAGAGCAGAAGCTAGCCTACAAAATATGTCATTGGAGTTTTTCTATAGGTCATTGCAATTTTCGTTTCACTTAAATTTTCATTTTTGAAAAATCAACTTTTTAACCAAAACGTATTTTGTATAGGAAGAAGTTCTTGGCAATGTGCCGATAGTTTGACTTAAGTAAAAACCACAACTTAGTTCAATATAAAATTTTTGTAAAGAAGTGTCTATTCGACAAAACAACCGACTTCAATATCTTTTGACTCTTCGGAAAACACTTTCAAAGAAATCAAAAATAAATAAATATTTTGTCTTAAAGTCTTTTGTTTATCAATCAATATTTACTAATACATTTAGCTCTTATAAAATGTCATGATTGTTCAAAATATATATGTTCTGATTGTCGTGAAGGACATTTACGTGAAGGTTCTTATAATATAAGATCACTTGCTAGTCAACTTCGTCGTACATTACCAAAATTAAGTGATAAAATAGCTTCATATGAACAAAGAGTTAATACTGTTAAAACAAATCATGACCAAATTCAACATGAAATAACATCAGCTATTGCAACATTAATACAAGAATTAAAACATCGTGAAACAGCATTATTTACTGAGGCTGAAGTTTATATGCAATCACAATTAAGGTATAACAAAAACAAAAAAGAAAAGAAATCATAAATAAAAAATTCGATTTATTTATTTTGCTATTAGAATGTTTCGTTTACAACAAGAAACAGCAGAAGTTGAATTAGCAAGTGTAGCAAGTTTTTGTGAATCAATTGAAACATCTCTTTCAAAGTAAAAATTTTCTTTTTCTTTTTATTTATTAACTATTTACTTCTAAAGTGAACAAGCAATCACTGATATTGATTTAGCAAATATGCGCTCACAATGTAGTCGTTATTCACAACAAATTGAAACATTACATGCTCAAATGCCAACTGATGTTCAGAAGGTGAGCAGGTAAAGAATTAAGGAATATATACATATTTGAAATGTATCTATCTATAATCAACAATCTTGTCCAGTTACGATTGACATTTGAAAATCAAGTACCTCTATCATCAGCTATTCAAAATTTTGGTCGTTTAATTGATATTTCAAATGAACAACAATCACAAACTTCAACAAGTCAAGTTGTTCCAATACAACAAACAAGATTTTCATCACCAGGACATCCTCATTCAGTTGCAAATTATGGAACAACAGTACCAAATCAAATGTATATTCGAGAACAATCACAAATGGAGCAATGTAAATCTATAGCGGATAGTATAAAAGTTCTGCATTAATTTTGTTTTCAGTGTAGCATTACAATAACTTGTATTGTAGAGACTCAACAATTTTCATGTTAGAAAGAGCAAAGTCTCTACTGCAAAACTGTATAAAAATATTTCATACAAAATACTTATTGAAAGTTGAAAAGTTCTATGCATACTATTAGAATTTAGAAGAAAATTTCCACTCACTAAGAAGGTTGGTCCTATTTTCTGTCGTTTATCGAGTTTCGTAGAACTATGGTAAGGCGTTGTAAACAGATAAAAAGAAAATTTTCAAGTTATTGCTTGAGTTTGAGATCAAAATTTTTCGAACGGCCTTTTCTAGCGAAAAGTATTTCTAACTAAAAAGTGATTTCGAAAGATAAGATTTTTTTCCAACAATCGAAGTTACTTAAACTCTATATTCTAAGTCCGATTAGAATTTATTGAGTCCTCTACAAAAGTACATTATAGAAAATAGAATATAGTTTTTCTATTAGACATTGTGAGAAAAACTTCATTGTGTGGAGTTAAAATTTCTTTTGTCTGGTATATGCAGTGGCTTCAGAAATTGACTTTATGTATTTAATTTTTATTTTTATTTCCATAATAGTGACTTGAATAGAGAAAATTGTTTCTAATGAGAATTCGAGAGAAATAAACTCTTCACAATATTCCCGAAATCTAGAATTTCTTGAAAATTAAAAACTTAGTTTTTCAGCACCTAGAACCCGATTATAAAGATTTCTCTTGATTACACAGAGCGATAGAAGAATTGATTCTCTACCAAATGACACGTTTTCTAGCTCTTCACAACATTTTTTTTTGGCTAAATAATATAAATTTGAAGAGAATCTCAAAAGTCTTTTTTGTCGAGTTTTCCTTTAGGAAATGGCAAAAAAAACCTATTTTTAGACATGTAAAGATTTTATTTCTGTCAAATCCTTGTTGTTGAAAATAATTTTCTCTATTCCATTAGAAAGTCCGTGCCGCATTAGTTACATTCAGGCATAAAATGCCTAAAAATTTCGAAAGCTGAATGCAGGACACTTCCAGCATATGATAATTATTTTGAATCAAATATTTTTACATAGCTTTGTAGTAAACACTTAATTCTTTCTAACAAGAAAAGAAAAATTAATACAGAACTTTTGCATCATTCATTACGAATAAAAAAAAAATATATATAATAACTTATGGATATTTTTCTTTATAGTGCGACATTTAGAAAATTTATATTATTCACGTGGTTCAACAGCATCACGACCACCTTTACCATCTCAAACATTTGCATATCGTCCACCACAAAGTCATTTTTCCGGAAGTGTTGATAATCCATTTGTTGATCTTAATTTTACAGCTCCTGCTCGATCTTCAACATCATCTTATACAGCATCATGGGATCCACAATCAGTACGTCGTTCTTCATCAATCTTTGGACCAAATCCATTTGTGGTTACAAATACTCGACCAACTCAACGACCACCAGCACCAACGCCACCATCAGTACGTCCAAATCATGTAACAAGTACAACTGCAGGTCGATCACTTGAAGGTGATGATCGACCAATTTTTGGTGGTAGAGGAGGAGGAGGAGGAGGAGGAGGAGGAGGTGGTAGAGCAAGAGAACGAGTTATTACTACAGCACCTATTCAAGAACAAGAATCATCACCAAATGGTGATCTACAACGACGTAGAACATTTGTATTAGACGAACCAAGTGTACCTAATCTACCACAATCTGGTGCTCAACGACCTCGTGATACAGTTCTCGTACAAGAACTTTATAATGTCCAACGACAAATTCGTGCTCAAACACCTGTTGCTTTTACTATTGATATTAATGAAGCATCACGATCGGCACCTTCACAAGCCACAGGAAATGCTCCTACTTGAATTTCATTTTTTCATCATATATGATATTAATCGTTTATACTTATTAAATAAATTATTTATCATATTATATTTTTTATTTTGCTTCTTATTACTATCTGTATTCTATATTTCTATTAAATGTTAAATATAATACATATTTTGGTAAACAATAAAAAAAAAAGAAAAGAAAATTTAACTACGTTGTGACATATAAGCAAGTCTTTGTTGATAATCGATTAAATCTTTTGTTTTGATTTGATTAATCTAAAATAATAATAAAAAAAAATATTATTAAGATTTAAATCAAAAGATTAGATTAGTTTTACATACAATATTTTCATATTCTTTAATTTTATTATTTAATTCTATAAGACGTTGTTTTAATTTAATATGTGTATCATTATGTTGTAATAATTGTGTATCAGTTTGTTCAAGACGTTGATAAGCATTAGATAATTTCATACGTAATTCTTGATTTTCAACAGTTATTTCTTGTACAATTTCATTTTTTTGTTCAAGTATTGTTTCAATTTCATTTGTTAATTGTCGAGAATATAAACGTAATTTACTTAATATTGTATTTTGATTACAAACAAGATCTTCAAGTGAGGATAATGATTGATGACGTTGTAATTCAAGATTTTCAATTGTTGTACGATAATCTTGTTCACGTTTATTTAATATAACAGTTATAGCATCAATATTTTCTTCACGTGATCGTTCAAGAGTTTGTTTGATACTTTTTAACATTAAATTCTAAAACAAAAAAAAAACCTATTGTATTTTTTCTAGAACAAACAGAAAATATAAATACTTCTCGAGTTAAACGATTGATTTCTTCTGTTAATTCGAGACAATGTTTTTTTGAATTTAATAATTCACCTTCAATATCATTAAGACGATTTTGAGTGGAACCAAGTTGATGACGAAGTTGAAGTATATCCTAATATATAGAAAAAAAAAGGATTATCCTTCTTTTAAAACGAATATCTAGACATGAACAAGATGATCCCGACAGAACCGAAACCAAATTTTTTTTTCTGATCAGAATCGAAACCAATCCTTTTTTAGATTACGACTCAGCTAATTGTTTTTTAAGTCGGGTTCGAAACCAAATAGTTTTTCCGATTGAGACCGAGGTAAATTAGATTTGAGATCGAGACCAGGACTAAATTATTTTCTGATCAGGATTGGAACTAAAAACGACTAGTCCCACTCATATCTATGAATATCTCTTACTTGGTTACTTTGTAATAAGAGCTTTTCAAAATCTGTTCGAATTTGCATTGTATTTGAATTAGCTTGATCACGTTCACGCATTGCTTTTTGTACTTGTAGTTTAACAGAATCCGAAGCCTTAAAAAAAAACAATCTTTTTTCAAGTATGATGTATGAAGAAAAGAAAAAACATGTCGAGACAAAACTATATGTTATACCAAAGTTTCCTATTAGAGGACACAGATTTTGATTCTCTACAAAATTTTATGGATATTTGCTTAAAATCATAGAATATAAAGTTTTAATAATCTGCATTGTGTGACTTGCCATCCAATTTGTAGTGGTGTATTCTTTTGATGCAAATGAAAACTAAGTATTCAAAAAACAATCAACATTTGAAAGGCTCTTTCGATTCAGAATACCTATCAAGTATTTTAAACGCACATTCTCCAGAAAGGATAACATATTATATAATGAGAGTAGTGAAATTTCTTTTATTGGCTACTTCTTTTCTAACGCGAACATCCTAAAAATGTCCTTTTTAGCTAGATCGAGTTCATTTTTTTGTCTCTTTATAGAAATATTTGAATTTGGTGTAAAAACTCAGATAAGCTATCATCATCAGATGAATATAGGTTATAATCGAACATGTACAAAACACTACTGAAAAGGTATTTCGTGGAGACTCGAATCACAAGCACGAAGTTTCTTGTGTGACTGTTCATATCTTCAAAAGAACATTGGAAAAAAAAATCTTAGGCAAGTAAGTTTCATTTACTGAATCATGAAGCGCAACTTATAAAAACTTTCTATACTATTGTTTTAAATAAAAATTTGTAGAGAATCGAACATCGATTTTATCCAAGAGTTTTAATTCTCGTCTTGTGAAATTTTTACTTGATTTAAATCAATTTCTTGTCTTTGTATTCGATTTTTCCATTCATCTAAATCAGTTGCTAAAGAAGTTTTCTCTCTAGCTAATCGATCTATTGTTAATTCATATTGTGAACATCTTTCTTCTACTTGTCGTATCTAAAAAAAAATAAAATAAAATAAAAAATTTATTTTATTTTAATTTACTTTTTCAATATTTTCTTTTAATTTTTCTTCACATATTTGTTCAATTTTTTGTTTTTCAATATTAATTTTTTCATTCATTTCATCAATGAATTTTTTTAAACGTTTTTGTGTTTCAACAAGTTCAATTTTTATTTGATCACGTTCAACAATAGCCTATACAAGAAATAAAAATATTCAAAAAAACTATTTTTACAAATAATCAATACTTCATTTTTTTCAAATTGACTTTGTTCAACAATGTGAACACATTCTTGTAATTTTGCTAATGTACTTTGTTCTTTAATTTGATTTTCATCAAGTTTAACTTGCATTTGTTGTAATTTTCGTTTATTAGTTTCATTTTCTCTATAAATAAATTCATTTCATTTATTTATTTATGTTTACCAATCAATCTCAGACTCGTTTAGACCAATGTAGGATTTCACTTTGAATACATCCAATCTAGGATCCAACATTGTACAGACATTAGTCTAGACCATTCTCGAATCGACTAATATTTTACATTAAAATAAAAGTTAAGCATAGCACATGAAATTTTATTTTCAACAAAATATATAAGTATATAACACAACGAAGCATCAACAAAGGGTATGAATGAAGAAATCTTGTTACAATGTATTATTCTAGTTTTAATTATACATTTAATTTATTTTCATAAAGATAGTATAATGACAAATTTTTGAACAAAATAGTGGATTAAAACAAAGAGATAAATCATCAAAAAGATTTTCTTATACAAGAAACAATAGATTTATTGAAATGTTTTTAAATAATATGTGACTATGTATGAAAAGATGACCTATAGCCATATTCTTACAAAATCATGAGCTTTTGGTGCCACTTTATGCTTCAAGTTATACTAGGAAAAATAATATTACATTACACACAGACAAACGACTTTAGCCTAGTCTGACCTACACTCACAATTGATATCAATTAACTCTTTTACTTTTTCGAAATTTATTTTAGCATAAAGAGTGATTTAGTTTCATTCACATTTTTCTATTCTAATTTTTATTCGATACATTCTTTGGACTGCATCAACACCTCCATATACAATGTATGATATTTATGAGGAAACCTTCTCAAATGTTTCCTTTCGATTTCAATGATGTTTTATCTGTAAATACTAAATAGTCTTCTAGAAAAATTCAGGTTCCTATTGAGATTTGACTCACCTATCGAATTTTCATCTAAAATTTTGCACCTATAGAGAACTCAACTAGACTAGCTTCAATAAGAAAAAAAATTCACAAGTTTTGAACAAAGTCTCTTCAAGATATAGACCTTTTCCCATGGATTGTGAACACAACGTTTTCTTTTTTAAACTTCATATCTCGAGAAGACTTTGTTTAAAACTTGTGAATTTTTTTATGGAAGTTAGTCTAGTTGGGTTCTCTATATGCCCAAAGTTCTAGATCAAAACTCGAAAATAAGAGTTTTCCGAAAACTTCAAGTCTTTAGAAAATAATTCGATAGCTGAGTCAAATCTCAATAGAAATTCAAACTCTTTTAGGATTTTTTCAAAATACTATCTAGTATCTATAGGCAATAAATCATTGATAGTGGAAGGGGACAGCTGAACAGGTATCTTCGTTAGTCTCAAATTCCAGTTTAACCTAGGCGAATTTGTCATTGACTTAAGCCAATCTGAGATTTCTCTAAAATTTTCAGGCGAATCTTAGATTGGACGTTATTCTAGTTGATCAATTCGAGAATAGCTTGAATTAATGTTCGTACGATGTCTAATTCTAGATTGGATACTAACATTTATATTGTAATTTAAAACAACTTACGTCATAATATCAGCAAATTTTTCATTATGTTCATTAGAATGTTGACCAAATGGAAGTAGTGCACCACATTTAAGACAATTCATAAGATCATTTGGTGCTTGCCAAACAGTTTCATACATACTTAATTTTTCTCTAGAATTGAATACATATATAAATCATATTATTATTTTTAATAATGATATATTTACTTAGCATCTTTCAATTCAATTTCAAGATGACGCATTTTTTTCGTATAAAGATCAGCAATTTGTGACTTGAATATACAAAAAAAAAAAAAGAACAAGATTTATGGTTTTTTTTTCTGTAAATAAATATACTTCTTTATCTGTCATTGATTGTCCATCATCAATGTTAATTAAACGAAGCATATCGGAGACAAAGGTACTACGGATTTCTTCATTTAATCGATTATTTTCTTCAATCAAAGCAACAACATTTGATCGAAGCTTTGTATTATCATCCTAAGTTAAAATAAAACAAAAAGAAAAAGAAAACTTTTTTCAATATTATTTTCTTGACTACATACACGAAAGTGTACATGTTTCATTCTTATAAACTTACACGTAATGCTTCATTTTCATTTCTCAATCGTTGACTTATCTCATCAGCTGCTTGAACAAGTAAATAAAGTTCATTTGATTTTGGTGTATCTTTAGATGTCTAATGAAACAATAGATAAATAGATAAGAAAGTGTTAATGATTTGTTTATACTTTAGATGAACTTGAATGATGTGTAGGTGATGAAGGAGAACCATGAGGGTCTAATTGTGAGAGAAGATCACGGAGTTTATCGGCAGCCGTGAGTGACTTAACTAAATTTTTCAATGTAAAAAAAAAAGAAAATAAATTAATAAAGAAAATCCATTTTTGTACATACCAGAAGCGACTGATGCCATATTTCGTGAAGAAAACAAATGAGATCACTGATAAATTGTCATAAGCTGATTTTCATTTTATTAAAAGCTGCAATTCTTCTTTTTTTTTTTTTGTTTCAAATCATAAGCTCAAGTACGACGTTATTGGTTGACATCATGCTTACCATTTTCACTGTTGTCTTGACAATGAAAAAAAAAGATAATGACATCTATTTGTAATTAATATCATTGATCTTCATTTTTAAACTAGACATTTTTTAATGAGATTATTAATAATAAAAAATAATAATCGAAGGAAGTGAACTAAACATGTAAGTTAAAGAAAAGAAAAGTTTTTGGTTCAATTACTTCATATAGAAATTATGAACCAATGAAATTTTTGTATTATTTTGAACTCTAGAGAATTTTAATAATTTAGGTAGGTTATACTAGATCGAACGGGCAAGTAAACGATGAATAAGATTGATAAAAGAAAAAAAGCATAGATTGTACAATTTATTTTTTCATGCAAACCATTCAAATATTTTCTGAAATAAATCAATAATACCCTATGTTTACAGTAGCTCATCTTAGCTAAGAAAAAATTTTAAAATGTAAACGGACGACTTATTCCTGTAAACACTAAAATAGTATATACTACAATCTAATTCTAATATTGCCATGTTATACTTATTGATCAATCAAAAAAATTTAATACAAATGAATATCTATTTCACTCAAATGAAATGTTAAATATTTGGCAAAATCATCTAATTGAGCACATTAAAGGAATACAAATGGAGTGTGTGACTGAATAGAAGACTGTTACATTTCAACAGATAAATACATTCATTTCGTTCGCTCCCTCTGTGTTGATATATTTTACTAGTATTCGACTAATCAGTTGAAGATCTAATTGTACATATCGTGTGAAAATGTAGTGATGTATGTCTAGTTTGGGAAAAAACATCTTCAATGGTGATATAAGTTGATTCATAGTGGATTTATAAGATCTTTATCTTGACAAGAAAAATAGTTTTTAAGAGAGAGTAGCACAAAAAATTTGTACATTTTGAATCAGAGTGGAATGTGGTAGAGAAAATATGTTTCAAGAACAATGGCAAGTTAATAGGGAAAGATTTCTGTAGTATTATTTGAACAGATGAATGAATTTAAATGTCAGAGGTTTCAATTATTGTATTGGTCATGTACCATCTTCTGTCAATTATTTTGAGTATTCTAAATCTTCGCAATCGGAATGGGCTTTCCAATCGGTATTGGATACACAAGGACATCGTGAAATGACTAGTAGTGGAAATGAAGACTAGCTGTGAAATGATAATAAAATTCAAGGTTTAATCAATACATGAAAAATCCAACTAACGTATCACCTATCAGCAAAAATGTATTAACAATCGGTCACAACGATAATCTGATAGTCGACGAACTAAAAAAAAATCATTTAGAGCAACAGTTGTACGTGCACAGCAAATAGTTTAACGATGTGATACGTTGGCTCAATGATTATTTGCCAAGGACTAACAATCCTGTTCGTAGAGAATAATCTTAGGATGGCAATAAATGTGCTTAGCTATTTAATACAGTGCGAAGCACAGCATTTATGTACTTCTTTGCGTACGCATTCGATCTCCATACTTTGCGTATTTTTTGCTGGAATCTAATCTGTAATTTGTGTCGTGATGATCTAGAGAACAACAAGTCACTAGAAATTCGTTCGAACTTAGCCAGAGAGATCGATGTTTCGAGATGATTCAAACGATTTCGAATCTTCAATATGAGTTTTCGTTCATCTTCAGTAAGCTCCGTAAAAAGGCAATTTTGACAATTTGGTCTTCATCTTTTACCTGAGACAATTAAACATGGTGAGAAAATCTTCAGTAAGCATCAAGGTGGCCGTTTTGCGTTGCAATGATCTCCAGAACAAAAGCTCAGCAAATAGTTGTTGAAACACGAAGTGACAGTATCGAGATCGGGCCGATACAGTTTTTATCGCAGTCTTCCAGGACAAACTCTGTTTACTTACGAATAGAGCCAACAAAAAGACAAATTTATCTGGACTTAGATTTTTTGAGGCTCTAATGTAATTAAAACGAAGATAGCAAGAACAGTTAGTCGCCAGTCTTCTTGCTTACGGTTGATACAGCTGTGAGAAAAGCTGACAATAGGTAATGGATCGTATAGATAATTCAACGATCGATCGATAGCGTTGTTTAGAAACATGTTGATACACGTTAGTTGAGTTCTTGTACTGAAGACTTTTACTGTGACTGCTTTTCACATTAATCCTGACTTTGATCAGATGATCGATAACTACGTTACTTTTCCGATTTACAACGATGAAAAAAAAAAATCGCTGATTTCAGTAAAGCGTACACACCTTTCAGAAAGATGTGATTCACGATAAATCATAAAAGCGATTTTTCGTTTTTTATGATACACCTTTCTTTCTCGAAAGTCGAGGTTCTAGCTTCGCACTGAATTTCATATTCGAGCTTCACTCGAGTACTTTTTCGGCGTACGCATCAGAAGTTATCATTTTGCGTTGGGATGATCTCGAGAACGAAAACTCAAATAATATTCGTTCAAACATGAATCGAAAGTGTCGGAATCGAATCGTCACCATTTTTATTCCAATCTTCCGGAGGACGTTCCGTTTCCTTATAAAGAGAGCCCAAAAAAGACAAATTTTTGTGGAGTTACTTTTTCAAGTTTTGAGATAAATAAAATGACGATAGCAAGAAAAGTTAGCTGCTACCCCTCTTCTACACGGCTAATACAGATGTGAAAACAGCTGACAATAGATAATGAGTCATCCAAGGTCGTCCATTCTGGCCGAAACCGATCATATCTGTTGACTTTTCCGGTGTGTTTCCTGCAAGACTCGACCGGAATAAACGAGGACCTTGAAAGTAATATTTCGATCGAAAAGCCATCGTTTCGGAAACGGTGGTTTTCGTACATTATCGCGGAACAGGAACCAGGCGAAAAGTATAGAAGACGATGGGAAACTCAATGGAACAACAAAAAGATCCGCCTGGAAGTACCCTGGAACTCATTGTATCCAACTGATATCCATTGATTCCTACATTCGATTCGGGCAGAAAAAGGCCATACCCAAAGACTTTCCGACGCGTTTTCCGCAGGATTCTCTCTATGTCTCATAGGATCCGTTGAATTTTTTGGAGGATCTACTCAATTTCCCGCATGCATCTGACAAAGACAACTATCAACTTGAAAGAAGTATCGCGGACAGCAGAGCCAACATATCGAAAACAGTGTTTGTGGGACGTGTGGATGGAATGAGGTGTGGGTGTGAATGCTGGTATTCTTTTCACCTACACCCACACCCCACACTCACACTCTTAAAATATGAAGAAAAAACTTATTACTCTAGTCAATGTACTGAGCTCAGAGTACCCCGCTGCTAGTATATTACAAGAACCTTTAGATACTTCAGTACATTAGGATGCTTTATGGATTTTTAGCACTTGACTACAAAATACTTCTGAATGTTTCATATACTAACTTATTGAAAATTTTTTCATCGACTACTATGATATTGTCATATCTACATATGTCATGTTCTCGTTGACTAAGGTATATATAAAAAAAAGACAACCGAGTTGTTATGTGAATATCATCTTTGGATACGTACATATATAAGACCAAAAACATTAGAATAAAGAACTATATCGAATTCGGTGGTTCTTGTACAAGTTGCAGTTTTTCACGATGAACGTAAATCCTCAACAAATATAAAAATAATTAGTTTTGATTTCGATTATATTCTTTGAAATGTTATTAATGATGTTAATCAAATTTCTACATATTATAGTCATAAACAGTATATTAATTTAATATATTAAACATAACTTTCAATGGTATTTAGAGTTATGTATATATATATTCGGTAGTTCATTGGTTAAACCATGATCATTGTAAAAAATTCTTAATATTACATATAAATTCATATAGTTGTAAAATTATTTTTATATTTGAGATTTTAACATTTATTTCAATAAGTCAATTGACTTTTGTTCTTTATTCTTCTGATATTTAATGCGATGAGAAGCAAAGCATTTATGTAGATCTTCGTGACCTTCTCGTCGTGTATATCGAAAGTTGTCATTTTGTATTGTGATGATCTCGAGAATGGAAATTGAGAAAATACTCATTTAAATGCCCGATGAAAGTATAGAGATCGAACCGGTACCTTTTTTTTCCAATCTTTCTGAGGGCGTTCTGTTGGATTAATAGTAATATCTCATGAAAAAAAAACAAAATTTTGAGGAGTTAAATAGTTTGTTTCTCAAGCTTCAAGATAATAATTAAAACAATGACAACAACAAAATTTAGCCGTCATTCTCTTTGCTTATAGCCAAGACAGCTGCAAAATACAGCTAATGGTAGATAGTAACTCAGAAAGAGAGTCAAGTGATCAATGAATAGTATTTATGAAAAATATGTTGATAACTGAGAATAGAGTTCTCTTAGTAATGAATTTCTGAATGACTATTTTACAAATTCTTGCAGACTTTGATCAGCTGATTGATTGAAGCCTATATTTTACGATTTACAGTGAGAACAAAAAGCCTGATGCCAGTGAAACGTTAATATTGTTAGGAAAAAACCGATTCATAATAAATCAGAAAAACGATTATTCGTTTGTTTTTCGATAACTAACATTCGTAGCTTCGTACTGCATTTTGTAATCGAGTGAAATTTGAATGCTATCTAGTATTTTTCGTGATATACTTGTGTACAAATTGATCGATTCATTATGAAATTATATAGCATCAATGCTTTTCCTTTCGTCAATTTGTTACAAATTAAAATTTGAATAATTGAAGAACAAATTCAATTTTTTTAGATACTTCTTTCCAAGTTTGTTTAAATTGTCATTTTTTAAAAATTATTCCTTAAGTGTCTCACTATACATTGGCTTAAACATGTAAAGTAAATAAATAATCCTGGAGTGTGTAACTGGTTACATGAAATTATTTACCAAAAAATTAGATAAATCATTTTAAAAAGTATAGAAATTATTTTCTATATGCTTGCAATGAATTATAACTCACAAGAACATACACTGATAAATATATTCGTTGCGTTTGCCGTTCTGAATATGAATGGGAAGAATGAGATATTTTTCTGTTCTTCTTGTAATGTCGACTCCGTGGCGCAACGGTAGCGCGTCTGACTCCAGATCAGAAGGTTGCGTGTTCAAGTCACGTCGGGGTCAATCTTTAATTTTTTTTTTGTTCTCAACTTTTTTTTTGATAATAATAATAAAGAAAGATACAATAAGACTATTTTATAACGTAGACTTCGTGGCGCAACAGAAGCGCATCTGACTCCAAATCAGAAGGTTGCGTGTTCAAGTCACGTCGGGGTCAATTCTTCACTTCTTTTTTTTGTTTCCAAATAACAATAGAAAAAAAAATCGATGCAATGAGACTATTTTGTAGCGTGGACTTCGTGGCGCAACGGTGGCGCGTCTGACTCCAGATCAGAAGGTTGCGTGTTCAAGTCACGTCGAGGTCAATTCTTCACTTTTTCTTTTGTTTCAAAATAACAACAGCAAAAAAAATCGATGCAATGAGACTATTTTGTAGCGTAGACTTCGTGGCGCAACGGTAGCGCGTCTAACTCCAGATCAGAAGGTTTGCGTGTTCAAGTCATGTCGGGATCAATTTTTAACTTTTTTTTTGATA
The DNA here is from genome assembly GCA_905250125.1 of Rotaria sordida. Classification (NCBI taxonomy): domain Eukaryota; kingdom Metazoa; phylum Rotifera; class Eurotatoria; order Philodinida; family Philodinidae; genus Rotaria; species Rotaria sordida. The sequence continues at coordinate 20,874 of CAJNOL010000232.1, forward strand.
ATAATAATAAAAAAAGATACAATAAAACTACTTTATAACGTAGACTTCGTGGCGCAACGGCAGCGCGTCTGACTCCAGATCAGAAGGTTGCGTGTTCAAGTCACGTCGGGGTCATTTTTTATTTTTTTTTTTTTGTTCTCAACTTTTTTTTGATAATAATAATAAAAAAAGATACAATAAGACTATTTTATAACGTAGACTTCGTGGCGCAACGGTAGCGCGTCTGACTCCAGATCAGAAGGTTGCGTGTTCAAGTCACGTCGAGGTCAGTCAATAATTTTTTCTATTTAGTTTTCGAACATTTAGATGAAGTCAAGATACGATGTTTATTGTGTTTCTTATTGCTATTGAAAAGTTCTAAATTCAATAAGTAATTTCTCAATGACTGTATGTGTATTATGTTTGTATCGGTTAGAACAATCAAATATTATTTAGGAATGAACTTTACCAAATAATAAATCTACGGATAGCAACATCTGTCAGGATTCTACCGAAAAAGTCGTTCAGACAAGGGCGTTCTTCATGTAATTTGTCAGAAAACTGTAATGCATGTAAATCGATCTTGAGGTAATTCCGACCTTGTTAAAAGGTTCCTATTGAGACTAGATAAAATCTGAACGGATTCGTGTTCATGAGTCTATCTTTTTATTGAGTTATGTTTATTTGAGTAATGCTGTACTATCTCTTAGATTACGTTCAAAATTGAATTTCGAGTTCAAAATTTGCAATATATAAAATTTTTAATTAGACTAATTTATGATCAAAGTATCAGATTTTCTTAAAATAAAAATTTATATGAATAAAATATGCTTAGTCACGTAATGAAATTTTCCATATTGGTGAAACCCTGATATTTTAACAATGACCTAATCTAATTGAGAACTTTATATACGTATCCATTGAACTAGAAATTTGAAAATCAATTTTGAAGGTGGTGAAAGAATCAGTACGATATTTAATTGGGTAATGCACTAAAATGAGCATCAACTCAACAAAAAAAACACAAGATTCATGAGCACCAATTCTTAAAAGGTTTCTTTAATCTCAATCGAGTCTACCTAACTTGGTAAGACACATCTAACAATGTTGATATACTTGATTGATACAGCCATAAAATAAAATGTTAGTAGCTAATATTAATTTCTTTTGATGATCACTAACATCCATGCTATGTTTTTAATGACGTGACGAGTGATCGGAAATTTTTTAGACGAGATGTTTGATACGCACATAATTTTGTGCTCTTTTTGAACATGAACTTAGAAATTTTGTTCGAGAGTAGTGAAATCATTTTTGAAAAGCTCAAAAAATTGGTTTGGGCAAAACTTGTGGATCGATGTTTTCGATAAACATATTTATTACTATTGACCTACTTGAAAGGATTTCAGAGAAGTCAAAAACTATAGGTCACAATCAGAATTTTTTTGTAGATTTTTTTGAATAAATGTTGTGTCTATTTTTGTTCAAGAGTCATGAGAGCCATTTTGAAACACTCGACAATGGTGTCGAACACTTTTCTACAGAAAATGATATTGAGCTAAACCATAACTTTTACTCAAACATTTTTCTAAGAGCTCTTTCCAATATAAAATGAATGTCGATTTTTCAAAAATGAGTATTTAGAAAAAACAAAACTTATAAATAGAAAAACTCAAGCTTTAGTTTTGAATCATAATAGTGACAATACAAAATTTTTCCATTCAAACTAATTCGTTGGACTTTTCAAAGATTATTTCATAACTCTCGAACAAAATTTTTATACCTACATTCGAAAATAAATAAAATTCTGATCGAAAGTTATCGAAAATATTTTCCAGAGGATCAAAAGTGAACAAACATCTTGTCGAGAAACTTTCCGATCACCTTTTATTACTTAGATGAGAAATATTCTCCAGACATATAAAAATAATCTTACAATACACACAAAAAATTGAAAAAATCAGTAAAGTAGTACATGTAAAAGTCAACTTTTACGAAAAGTAATTCGATATAATCGAAAATTTTTTTTTTAAATTAAATACAGTCATAAATTATTTTAATTTCCATTGTCGATATATATTCTATCAGTTGAACGTGTAATTTGATAATTATGAAGAAGTTTCTCACGATTAATCATAATTTGTAATTGTTTGATCATAATATCATTTGCTATTTTAACATATAAACATAATAAATTGAAATTAAGAAATTTATCAATTGTCTTGAATAAAATATGTTGTACAATTAATTCAATATTGAAATTCTTCTCACATTTTACTTGTAAATATTCTATTTGAGGAACAAGATTAATAAAAAATTGAATTTTTTCGAAATCATTTTGATCAATAAAATATTCGAGTATTAATTTTGTAATTTGATTTGTTCTTGACCATAATTGAATAGATTCTATTTGTTCCTGTGATAAACAATTTATATTGAAAGAAGACAAAGATAAGATTTTCAATGCATTAAGATTTGGTAACATATGCAAAAGTTGAATAAATTTATTATAAGACAATTTCTTACAATCAACATCTACACGATTAAGATGAAGATTTGTAAAAAAGTGTAAAGTTGTATCAATTAAATCTTGTCGAGATGGAGCAAAATAAAGATGAATAAGTTCTAATTTCATAGGAACAATTTGTTCATACATTGTAGAGTATTTTTTCCTTAAAAAAAAACATTTATTCATTTGAAAATTTCTCTTGTTAACATACATATCTGTACAAATGGAATAACTTATTTTAATAGGTGGCCAATAATCTATATCAGCTGTTATTTGAAAAAACCATCCTCGATTAATCCAAAATGATGAAGTAAATTGATTGAGTTGACTATGATAAGAACTCCATTCAATAGGTTGATAATAATGTTCGTCATATTCAAATTTAAATATATGTAAATATGGCATATATTTACAAATTAATTGTTCCCATCGATTAGCATTCAGATAAGCAATATCTTGAATTTTGTCGATAGATAAAATTCGAAGTTGTTTACATATTTTTTTAATAAAAATTTCAAATTCATCGAATTGTACATCACATATATTTAATGTAATACTAGTTAAATTCTCCATCATTATTGATTGCATTCTTTCAATGTCTTGATATTGTTTGGATAATTCGATACAAGTCAAATGAGTAAGTCGAGGTGTATATGGAAGTAAAACAATGAGTTCTTCGACATAACAAACGTGCTTGATAATTAGATGTTTTATAGAACTGTAATGTTCATATGTATTCATTGGTAATGATATCATCAATGAATTTCTTCTTGCTGAAAGTTCGACTTTTTTCAAATATGGTAAAAGAAATATCAGACGATATATTTCAGTAAGATCTACTGTATTATCAATAAAGTTAATAGTTATTGAAAAAAGACGAGGTAGAGATGTTAAAATGGGAAAAATTGAAATCAATTTCTGACATTGAACTTGATTGAGAACAAGTGATTCAAGACGACTAAATGATGAATTGTTATTATCTAATGATGATTGACTAATGATATCTAATTGATCATGTAAATAAAGAGAAACTATTCGATATTTGTTTGGAATAACAAATTCTGTATAGTATTTTTGAACTGCAAATTCCGGTTGATGATCAATATGAAGTTTTAATCGAAGAAATGGATAATTGAGAAGATTTTGAAATCGATTGTTTAAATTTAAAAATGCATTGAATAAATCATTATATTCAATATAGTCAAAAATTTCAAAAAAAATTTCATTAGATAAATCTTCAATTTGTGTAAATGACATTCTATAAAATAATAATAAATCTCTTCAATTGTTAATGTTTTTTATATGTTCTAAAACAACTTTTGAAATAATGAATAAAATTACTTCATTTCAGTATGCTAAATAATTCAACTACGCTCATTAGACACACTATTACATCATTATCTTGCTTTTTATGTATCCAGTGGTGCAATAAATATTACATCATTATGATAATTTCCTTGTCCCGTCAATTCATTTTTCTTTTTAATAACTATTGTTCTCGGTTTTTCTTCTATATGAGCTTGCATTCTATATGCGAACGACACAAATGAAATAGGAGCATAATTTCGCCACGTTTTTTTTTTCTTTACAAAAAACTATCCTTGTATTTATATATCAAAACAAAAACAAACAGAACAATAGAAATCAAATTGGTAATTGTATAAGGATAAATAAACGTCATTAAAAAGGTGAAATAATTCATTCAATGTGACTTTTGAATACCGAATGAAAAAGCTTGTCAGTACCGTTTCTGTTGACCTGAAATGTGGAAGCTATATGTTTTCTTTAGTCTCGTTAGACTAATACAAAATAAGAAAAGTGAAATATAGTTATTTTCGAAATGATAATCAATCGTCAGGAAAATGATTTATTTTATTTATTTCTGTATTTCGAACAGAAAGCTTTTTTTTTATTGACACTCTACTATTTTGCTTGTCTTTATTATTCTAATCATTGATTTGACAGGTAAAAAAGCCAGTTTTACGTATCTATTATATCGATAACAGATTGCAACACATTATTATATATCTCGATAAGTTGAGAAATATTGATTTTGATTATTTACCAAAGTTATAACTTTATCAGTTCACGCCTTTTTTTTCATATGTTGATCATACGGCAACTATGACAACTCAATGCATTGCTACTTATTACTGGAGAGAATTTTAAGTAGAAAATTCTTGTTGCGATTTTTCTAGTGATATCCTGCAACAGGTTGAAAGTTCAATAAAATGACCATAAATCGAGAAGAAAGGTCTAATATCACGAACTTTTTCAGGATTTTTATCTACACTATGACCTCAAGTGGAGATCATTGATCCTCTCGTTAGTTTCGTCGCTGCTAATGCTGGTCAGCATCAGTTTTTTTTGCTAATGAACTTGGAGAAAGAAGTCAGGTACCAGTTGCTCTCGATTTCTATGGAAACGTGCCTAATGATATTCAACTTCCGGGATCGGAGAGTCGCAAAACCTCTATCTAAAACTTACACTCACTATTTTCATTTGAAAAATATATGTGATTTCCACAAAATTATGATTAAATGATTTCGTTTTTAATCAGAGAAAAATATCGAGATCTTTTACTTACTTTTTTTTTATTGTTGATCAACAGTAGTAGAAAATGGACTCATTGGTTTTCCTCATATTTTCTCATTCTTTTTTTTTTTCTTTTTCAATTCTTCTCCATTTTAACATGTGAATGAAGCAATTAACTATTATTAAGTTTTATCTTTCTGTAGTAATAAAAAATGCTCTATTTAATAATGATAATATTTTTTATTTCAATAGCCTACATATCATACAATTGATCCATCTAATTCAATAGCACTGAATTACGTAATTAATTGATATACAGTATATCCTAAAAATGAACTTCAATGAGTCGATGTTCGCTGAGAATAATTTATTATTTACTTTAAAGTCAAGCCATACATTTGAATGTCATATTAACCCTAACACGAGCATCTTTAAGACTACTACTTGTTGTCCACCTGGATCTGTGCGGACACGAATTAAAAGAAGTGTTAAAGTATAGGGTAAAAATTTGGACTACCACAAACCGTGACAGACATTATTGATATACGGTCTTTGATTGTATATCAATAATGTCTCGTTGTGATATATGAACTACTTCCTTATTGCATTCCTGGAAGATTAAATAAAAGGAAGGCGAAGAAATGTATTTCCAAGATAGATAAAATAAAGCAATATTTCTGTGATAGGCACCAGCAGCCAAATCGTTTTTCATATGTAGATCCCGCAGAGATTGCACTAACAGCTTTCTTTATGGTCCTTAATTTCTCCCTAAGCGATCGAGTCAGAATTAAGATAAATTTAGGCACAGAAAAAAGAATCTATTGTTGAAATTTGAATAAGTGTTGCTATCTCATAATCATTAAGCTAGTCAAAAGTTTTGTTAATTTGCTTTCAATGATTGATACTTTAATTGAAAAAAATTCCAGTGTTCTTCGAAAGACAAATAATTATCATTCTGAAATAATTTTTATTTAACCAAAAAAAAAAACATCGTCAGAATTATGTATTAATAAATAGTTTTTATATTATCAATATTTTTGTCGTTGTAAATAAATTTTATTATGACAATGTTGAATTGTATAATTAACAAGTAATTCTTTTAAATCAATCATTGTTTGTAATCTTTTCACCATTCGTTCATCTGCATTTGGAATTGAAAAACATAGAAAATATAGATTAGAATTTTTTTTCATTAATATTAAACGAATGATATATTCTAAATCGATATAATTTTTACATTGTACATTTAAATATTTCATTCGAGGACAAAGATTAATAAGAATATCAATTTGATTTAATTCAAATATTTGTTCAATATTCATTTTAATTATTTGATTCATATTTGATATTGTATGAATCATATTAATTTGTTCTTCAGTTAATTGTATTTTTTGATTTGAAAACATAATAACTATTGTCAATGAATTAAGATGAGGTAATCGATATAAAAATTGAATAATAATATCAATAGAAAAATATTGAAATTCAATATATAAACAAGTTATTTCTGCTAAAGAAGAGATAAAATGAATACAATCGATAAACCATTGATCATATTGTATAAAACGACAATTACGAACAGTTAATTGAGACATTGAATTTAAAATATGCATATATTCTTGATCTGATAAGTTAACATCAGTTATTTGATTAAACGTTACATTATTTCTTTCATAACTGATTAATAGTTCATTCCATTGTTTTCTACAAGAGGACAACAAAAATGTTTTTTGTTTTTGTCTTTCAATCAAAAGAATTCTATTTAATATACCTCTTCGGTTGAATAGAAAATATAATTTCAACAGGTGGCCAATGATTTAAATCAATTTGAATATCTAATAACCATTGTCTTTCAATCCAAAATGGTGAAATAAATCGATTAAGAAATGAATGATATGATTGAATTTCAAAATGACCAGAAATACCATCATAATATTTAAATTGAAATGTATGTAAATAAGGCATATATTGTAATATTAATTGTTGCCATCGATCAGCATCAAGATAGAAAATATCTGAACATGGTTTAAAATGTAAAATTCGTAATTGAGATGATATTTGTTTAATAAATATTTCAAATTCATTAAATTTTAAATAACATTGTGATATTGAACAATATGTTAAATTAAATAATTTTAATGGAATTTCTCGAGAAATATTTTCATTTATTGAAAATAAAGGTTCACATGTTAAATGATGAAGTTTTGATGTATATGAAAGAATATTATATAAATTATAAAGTGTACAAGGATAATTGATTACTAATTGTTTTATAGAAGAAAAATGTTCATTAGAAATACTTGATATTGAATCTTGTAAAATAATTTTGTTGACTGAAAGTTTATTATATTTTAACATAGGTAAACGAAAAATTAAATGATAGATTCTATTAGAATCATCTAAAACATCATCAAGATGAATATTTAATGAAAAAAGACGAGGTAAATTTGTTAAATTTGGAAGAAATGATATAATTTCATTGAATTTAATTCCATGAAGTATCAATGATTCAAGTCGATAAAATGATGAATCGAAAGTATGAAATGTAGAATATCTTATCAATTGTGAACCATTTAATAGATGAAGTGAAAAAATTCGATGTTTATTAGGTAAAATTATTCGTTGATAATCATGTTCAAATGATTGTTTACATGAAGTATAATCATGAATTTTTAATAATAATCTTGAACTCATAATAAGACTTTCAAAATGTGAATTTAAATTTGAAAATCCATAGAATATATCACGACCATCAAGATAATCAAATATTTCATAGAAAAGTTCATTAGATAAATTTTCAAAACAATTTATAAATCTATTTTATTAATATATCATAATGAAATATATAATTAAAAATATTTTTTTTTTAACTTACTTATCTTCATTAGATGCTAATTTCATCGAAAGACGAAAAATTTTAATTGATTATAGAATTTTTTCTTTTTTATCTTACTTCGTAATTTTTTTGTATCTTCTTCGTATGACATATCAACACTCATTTGTCGTTTAGCTTGATTCATGTATTGATTAGTGTTATACATGATCTAAAACAACTATCAAATATTGAATTATGTGACAAGAAAAATAACAATATATAATCAGATTATAAACCTAAAAAAAAAAACTCTTAATGATATGCCGATTGGTAATCTCCAAAAAGACGCATTTCGTATATAGTCGTCGATTTTTCGATTGTTCTCTATCGGTAATTACTTTTGAATTTTCGATTGACATTATTAATCATAGTATTTCTCGAGGTCATGTCGATTTCATTCTGAAATATTTTCGAAAAAGTTTACACGCAATCAAACAAACCACATATTGCTTAAATATCATTGTAAGCACATACTAACAAGAGAACCACATGAACTGATACCGATCGTCTAAACTTATGTTTGGACTACAACGACATCTTGGTGAGACTGACCACACATCGAATTATGATCATTTTACTGATACCGAAAAACCAAATAATAGAATTTTGAGCTGAAATATTGACTGTTATAATATCCTGCGAGTTTCAGTTGAAAAGAAGATTCTTTAGTCGAGATATAGAATTTTCAACAAAAGTAATCGTGTGCCACAGGCACGACACAAAAAATCGATATCTCAACAAAATAACATTCTTTTCCGTCAAAATTTCTAGGATATTCTAAGAGTCATTATATCTGTCTATCAGCAACACTTTCGATTGAAATTTCATTATTTGGTTTTCCGAGGAGGTGAAAAATCCAGTAAAATGATCATAACTTAGTGAGAGATGTAACCTGACGGATTGAACGACAGCAACGAGCAAGAATTTTCAATTCTTGAGAATTTCCAGCAGCTATCGATTTGATTTTGCAGACTTTTCAGGGGCGACAGTTATAATTGTTTCGATTTTTTTATAGTGGCGGTGCCGGCTCAGCCGCACGGCTTACACCTCTAAATTCGGTTGTAAAAGCCCACGAGGGTTGAACCTCTTTAGATATTTGCTAGTCTCTCCAAGATGTCATTGTAAATTCAAGATGAGCTCAAATGGTCGATATCTCACTTCTGATGGTTTCTTCGTAAGCAAATTAATGACAACAAATCATTTATGATTGTATATGAAATTGAAATAACCTTTGATACACATAGAAGAAAAAAATTTGCTAACAGTTGCATATGATTTATATTTTTTCAGTAGTATTTAAGGAAGGTTGAAGTTTCCGTCCGGGCTTAAATTGATCTCATTGACCCATATAAAAACCTTATTTCTTTAATTAGTTGCTACATTCCGTAGTGCTAAGCAGGACAACATAGTGTTCAGCAATAGAGCATTGTGCTAATCAGTATGAATTTAGATCATACTATAATTACAGCGTTCTTCTCAGCACTATAAAATGTAGTGACTAATTAAAGGTCAATTTAAGTTCAAGCAGAAATTCCTGTAACATGTATTGAATGATATAATGTCTTGATTATTCCATTAAAAATAAACCCATTAATTGAATATCATAATATATTGAAAATATAACATTAGAATGAACACACGCTGCATCTTATTTGATTGTTTAAGTTATATTCAAAATAGTGATCAATAGAAAATCTTTTCTATTTGATTAATCGCATTAATTTTTCGAATCAATGAGAACTAACTATTACATCTAGTAAACCAATTGTCGATCTTCTTGACTTGTATGATCAGAACACTTTTTTTTTTGACTAAACACAACTGTATAATAATATTTCTACTGAGTTAAGCATGAAATCTAATCTGAAAATATCCATGTGGATCATAAAGAAGCAACAAGGCTTATTTTTTGTTCTTGCTAAAAAATGTATGCAAAAAACATGAATATCATGAAAGGAATTAAATATAGTAAATACTCTATTCTATATAAGAAATATTCATAAATTTATTAAGCGGAAAAAAAAGAAACATAAAAATTAATACATATTTTATTGAAACATATTATTTATTTTATTACTTACTTAACATGATGAAAAAAGGAATGAGAGCAAAAACAAAACAAAGATGTCATATAACATAAGGTGTCAAATCAAAACAAAGCGATTTATTATTAGTCAGTACCTAAAAATTAAAAAACAACCAAGAGATAACAAAAAAGATATTTCAATAAGTTTTTTTTTTTACCAAAATATTTTTGACCGAAATGATTGGGTGCTATTCCACTTATTTCTGAAACAACAATTTTTATATCTGGATAACGTTCGCAAGTATTTTTCAAACCATCAGGCGTTGAAAATAATGTTATTAGAATAATATTTGATTGTTTACATTGATAGTCTTTAAGTAATACTTCAAGACCAGTTATAACTGTTGATCCAGTCGTTATAACTGGATAAGTGACAAGAATATGTCTTCGATGAGTATCAGCCGGTAATTTTGCATATATAACTTGACCATCATTTATTAATATTTTACCTATTCGTATAGACCTGAAATAACGAAACATTTCAGTTTAGTCGCTCGTACACAAAAATAAGTTGAATATAATTAATAGAAAATAGGGAATAACTGTATTATAAATATCAAAGATGTACACGAAATCTTAAAATAAGCAAGGGGGTGAAGGTGGTAACCATCCAAAAGCAGTTTTGGGAAGCGATTCGGCCTTTCATACTTTGCTTACTTAGTGAGATATGATCACCAGAAAACCTCATTAACGGTAGCTAGAGTAATTTTTCCTTATACTTTCGGCACAGTTGAATATTATGTTCGTCAATGTTAGACATGCATCGAACCCGAGTTCTGACTCGTTGTTCGGGATGAATAGCTCACATTTGGAAACTAAGCATTCTAAAGTTCGGGTTCGGTGTATACCTAATCACAGTGAAATTCACTAGATTTTAACTGCGATTAATTTGTTATCAGAATAATTTTTAATTAATATTGGTTACAACTTAATTCCGAAAATTGAACCAACAAACAAATATCGAAATGAAGGATGAGTCTGTCTACGATTAACTCCTTTCTCTTAACTTTCAATGTTTGATATATATTCTATGTTAACATAAGTCTTAGAAATAGAGTTTAACAACTAGTATGATAAAGGCACGGGCTATGCACAATTCTAATAGACATATGCTGTTATGTATTGAATTTTTTGAGACTTATAATGACAAATCTAGTTTAAAAAACAGAATATTTTTTCTCAAAAATCGATAGCTACCTCAACTACATTCTTTCAGAATAACAAGTTCTTCAAAATAGTTTGTATTTGCATATATAGTTGATGGTCTCTTTGTTCTCGAGGTATCGAAATTTTACTGAGTCTTCCAACAAAAAGCTCTAGTCCTCTCTCAAGACATTGCACTCATAAAGTTCTCAATGAAATTCACTTGATTTTGAAAGTTTAAGTTTTTCTAATAAACAAAATTTGCTTTTATAAAAGTGAGAATTTCGAATATTGAATATCTCAAGATAGGAAATACTAGAAAAGTTATAATGTTGTCCAATGAATTAATCTCATTGAGAATTTTGCTCGTACAATTTTTCAAATGCTCGAAAAACTAAACCATTCTAGATGTTTCTATTACGTATCAAATAAACATCCTCCAGGTTGAAAACTGAATTAACACTCAGAGAGGTTCACTCGTAAATTATGCTTTTGAAAGTTATATCAAAACAGTCTATAGATTTTATTTATTTGAAGAAAAAACAAACGTTTGATGAACCTGCAACATTCCCGAAGGCCTTTTTCCATAGCTTCTCCACTTCTCATTAATGATACGCATAAAGTTCCTTTTTCATGACGTAGACCACTAAAAGAATGACCAGTTGGTGTTATAATTTCACATGGTATATATGGTAATTGATCAAGTGCAGCTTCAACAGTTAAACGTATAAGACGATCAGCATAAAATTTAAAATCACTTCGACATGTTGTTCGATCACGTAAAAGTGTATGAAGTTCTCGTAATTGATTATTACTTTTCATAATATATACATTTTTAGGATATTCTTCATCTTCAGCTTCATCTGTAGAACCTGCATCTACAGCATTATTATTATTATCATTATTTTCTATTGAAGACATCTGAAATAAAATTAATATTATTTTGTTAATATAAATTTCCATTTGTTCAAATAAATTAACATTTTGTCTATCTAATCTTATTTAGAAAAAAAAAGAAGTTTTATCAGATTAACAAAGAAAATACTATTGTACATGTTACTGATATTCATAAGTATTATACCATTATCAAAAATTATTTTCATAGTAACACGTACAATATAGATAATGAAAGATACATTTAAATGCCGAATAAATACATTTATCAAACCATTTGTCTAATATGAAATCATCTAGAAATCAATGATAAACGTATATATTTTCTGTAAAAAAAAAAGACGTGTTGCATACACATGATAATAATCATCAATTATACCTATAGAATAGTAATAGTTTGTTCACGAAAGCAAGAGAAAAAAGAAAAATGTTTAATAAAAGGCACACAGAGTAAAATTTCTTTTTCATAAATAGTAGAAAGAAAAAGATTTAGTCACGATGCAATATTGCATACGAACTAGAAGGCGAAAGATACAAAACAAATTTCATCACTGTTGGAATGTCATTCATTAATCATTGCATTGAATAGGTCTACACAGTTCGTCGATCAGTTAGAACACGTACAATTGATCCAAGTCCAGTAGCTGCAAGAACCTATAAATACAAAAAAATGTTTTAAAGAAAAAAACAAACGTCTTTTCTTTATTCGAATATAAAACCTTTTCATGCCATGTTAATAAAGCACTACTTGAATAATCTTTTGGATTTTCAAAACCTTTATAAACATATTTCATTAATGTATCACGTAATGGTACTGGAATTGAATTAACAGCATCCGATATTTCACTCGTTTTTATTTTCATCATTGTTGATAATGCCATAGAGGCTGCTTTTTTCTAAAAGAAAAAAAAAAGATTTTGTAAACAGTTCTCTATATGAGGTGATCTTTCAATGAAAACTTCTCAAGTTTTTTTTCAGTTACTATTTAATAGCATATTATTAGAACTCGACATAATCACACTTTGTAATGCCGAAAATTTCCACTCTTACAGTTCTGAAATTTTGTTTTTTCTTGAAACTAATTTACGAATCTATAAGCTAGTATGTATTTTTGTTCATTATACAACATATGAAGAGTAAAGTTGTTACTATGTAAGAGTAGAAATACTTAATTGTCTATTTTGATGTAACTCCGGCATTGACGCCAAAAAAACGTTTTTCGTGAGTACTCTGATGCAGAGCTCTTCATATCATTGGTTATGAAAAATTAACATCATACAAAGTCTTATGTCAACTTCTAAAAAAACTTTCTTTGGTGAGCCTCTTCTCAAAAATCTATCTAGAGCCAGGTGCATTTAAATCGTATGAAATTTTCAGGATATGCTGGAGCTGTAATAGAGACATTATACTATAATTTTCGGCTCTATGGTATGTAGTTTTCAGGAGATATTCAACAAACAACAGTCAGAAATAGCTCACTTGGCAACCGAAGATTCTCTGAAGACTCCCAATAGAGCTCGTCGGATCCAAAGTTTTTGGACCCGAACTCGACCCAACGGGCTTTAGCCTTCATTCTAAAGATTTAAAATGGTCATCTATTTATAGAAGTACGTTTTTATATAATAATAAAAAAGCTTAATTCAAAAACCGAGCACTGCAGCTTCACATGCACTTTCAAACAAAAAAGAAAGCAATTGGCTATAATGAAGATGCTTCAAGAATTTCTTACTTTTCGGAAACGAGCAGAAAGTGACAGAAATCATCAAAAATTTTGGCGAAAAACCTCAAAGTGCCAAACAAAAAACTGTGTCGTTTATGAAAGATCAGACCTCGAGCTATCTCAACTTCGATTAATTTCTAGAATCTATCAGTCAGAAATCTCTATAAGAAAATTTAATATATAAAAGACTATGACATATAAAGTGTTCAAAATTTGGCATAGATTTTCATTCGAAAGTATACATACTTTTTTATCTGGATCTTTAGCACGAACTGGTGCATTTTGAAGAACATATTCCAAAGCACGAACATATTTCATACTGAAATATTACAAATTAATTATAGAAAATAAAAAAACCTTCATTCAACTCACTCATCTATCAAACGTTTCCATTCATTTTCATCAGGTTCAACAACATTAGTTGATAAATCATCATCTCTATCGTCAATTTGATTTGACATTATTTGATTGTTTACTTTTTTTTCTTTTTAATCTTAAATCAAAAAGAAAAATATGTTCCCTATATATTTATTTTCCTAGACTAATATTCTACAAAATATGTATGTATCGTAGAAAGAAAAAAAAATACATCTTTTTTATTTGTCTAATATATTTCTAACTGAAAATTTTTCCAATATTGTTCTTCATCTTGTTCATGTTTAATTTCAGTAAGATATGATTGTAAATAAGGTACATCATATTCATATTGTAATCATGCATCTTTTATATCAAAATTAATTATACGTGATATACGAAATGAACGTTCATCCTATACTTCAGGTTCGCTTATACGTAAATGACGCATTGCTTCTTTAACAGCTGGATTATCTTCTCATAAACGAGCATACTCAATTAAATCTAATTTATAATGATTTAATTGATAATATTGAAATTTTCAACATTGTTCTTCCAATGTAGCTGATTTACGATGAAATTATTCGTCGAATATACAACGACCAAATTCTAAAGTAACTAAAAATAAAAAAAGATATTTTATTTTATTAATAAATTTCATTTCGGATTGTATCGTACCTTTATTAACAAACTTTTGTGTTGTCATATTGCAATAATAATAATCTTAAAGTAATTTCGTTATATATAGCACAGATGAGTTCATGGAGTAATGAATAGTCGACTTTAATAAAATCCATATTATAAAAAATTTGAATCAACCTAATATGAAAAAATGTTCTATTATTATTATATGTCGTATGATCGAAAAGGATTTATTTCCCTTCGCTAGTAAAATCTTATAAAAAGCAGAAGTGTATATCAATTCTCGTAATTCTATAGACTGTATTCCGATATTCATATTGGAAGAGACTGTACTAGTAACAAATATCTTTGATAGTTAAGAAACAATCAAATGAAGGTTATTTTAACTTTCTATTTCTTAGTATAAACCAGAAAAACGTGATATAGAAAGCTAATAGGAGATAAATCGATTTAAGTTTTAGTTCGAAAAAGTCTACAACGTAACTCACCACTTGGAGGCAAGCAGACACTGCGTGGACCAATTTCATAAGTAGAGACGACGTGATGACCCTGAAATAAAAACGTTGAAGATTTGTTTCAATTTTCGAATTCGTAAAAATGTAATTTCAAAAAGTTGGTCTATGAATAGTTTTATAACTTTCAGGAATTTTCTTTAAATTTCAAAAATTTAAATAAAAATTTTTCTATGTCAATAACAAAACAAAAAAATAATTTCGTTAATTTTCTCTCAAATCAAAGTATGTTTGTATTTTTTATTCGATGATAATATCAGATCATCAATAAATAACGCTGATAATGAGTCATGCATATAATTTCTATTAGCGATATCTATAAATATCAAAATTTCTGTTATTGTTTTTTAAATTTGATTTTTTTTAAAAGATTAATGATAAAAATTATTTTAATACAACAAAAACATTTTTTCTTTATTTTTAATTTTTATATAAATTTAATTAATTGGTTAATATCATCGAACAGAAAAAAAGAACAAGCGAAGAATTCTTTTACTTAGCTATTTCGTAGATTGGTAATCAACAATTGAATTTTTTTTAAAAGTTCAACATGGCAAATGTCTCAGGAGATTCAACATCAACTGATACAACTAAATCTTCAAAAATAGATGAACAACAATTATCTCAACCGTCATTTCCTAATACACGATGGATGAATATAACAACAGATTTTTCGCGTAATCCGGGTATATTTGATGATGTATTTAAAAAAATAAAGGGTAAATACATAAAATTTTTCTTATTAATTAATATTTATCATATATAGATTTAATGCCACCAGCATTTGAAGGTGCAAAATTATCTGTTACTAAGATGCTTAGTAGTCATTTTCAAGTTAGTCATTCAATGACCTTAAGTAATAGTTCTACTAGTGGATATAAATTTGGAGCTAATTATCTTGGTACACGACTTTATTCACAATCTGAAGTAAAGCAAAAAAAAAACAACAACATTTCTTATTATTATTATTTTTTTGTTTTATCGTAGGTATTTCCTGTTATACTGGGTGATATGGATCCAAATGGGAATGCTAATGCTCAAATAGTTCATCAATGGAATGATAAATTTCGAACACGTTTATTAGCACAAGTAAAACAAAAAACAACACTGAAAAAATTTCAATGATTTGATCAATCTTCTTGTTTTTAAAGGTACAATCATATAAAATGGCTGGTTATCAATTATCTATGGATTATCGGACACAATTTACAACAACGACTTTAACATTAGCAAATGTTGATCTAATGAGCAATTCTGGTAAAAATGAAAAATCAAATAAGATTTTTTTTTTTTTAATATTTATTTTTAGGTATCGCTGTTTTACAACATTTAACACGTGTAACAAAAAATTTAGATATTGGTGCTGAATTTCTTTATCAAGCGAGTCCAATGATACCTGGTAAACATATTGGTATAACGAGTTTTGTTACAAGATATCGAGGTAAAGATTATAATTTGAATTTAAATAATAAGAATATATTGTTTTTTTTGAATTTAAGGTCTTGATTGGTTTACTGGTGTTAAATTAAGTCCAGCAGGTGTTTTTAATCTTGGTTATTTTCATCAAAAAATAAACAGTCCATTACAGTTAGGAGTAGAATTTGAGGCATCACTTGCGGCTAAAGAAACTTCAGCAACATTTTCATATCAATATGATTTAATAAAAGCTAATACAACATTTCGAGGTAAGAGAACAAAAAAAACCACTAATGAAATATTCATGACTTACGAATCTTGTCATATATACGAGAAATTCAAGATTTAGTATATTTATTCATCGATGATTTCTTGAATATCTCATATGACCATAGTTAATTCTTAAATTGAAGACTGAACATGTGTTATGTAGACAGACAAAACGAACAACCAATAGAAAGAATAGTACTTGTTATACAAATTAACTCTAACATGACCATCTTTAGGAGTACATGACATGAAATCCGTACGAACTCTAATTGATAAAATAAATATAACACATGAAGTTGTTATTAGTTTTTATGAATATGTGAAGACTTGATTACAAGAAGAATAAATAGAAAAATAGTTAGCTTAAATCATATTTATCTAGTCTTCTTTTTGTTTCATGATCTTATCATTCTCTGTTTTTTTTTGAAGCATTTCAAATCATACATCACTATTCATATATATTTTGAACTATTGTTCTATATAAGCAAGACGCTGACGTATGATTGACTGACGTTATCAATGCACTTTAATAAGTGTCCATAAATATTATGAATCTCATTGGGATTCGAATGAACTTCACATAGTCAACCAAGTGTTTGCATATACGTCGGGATGAACTATTCATATCCGGTAGACATTATCAATACTCTACTAATCTTCATTGGAGCATATCGAGAAAATGAGCGATTTCATTTAATATTGTGTGATGAAGCTGACTAAAGTTCGCGCGAATCTCATAGAAATAAGAAATTCAAATGAAAACAAAAAATAGTATAATTGAAAATCAAATTTTTCATCTAGCTAATATGGATTTATAGGTATTATCCTAATTAACTATTGTTTGTATTACAAAATTAAAAACAATTTAGTTTTTTCATGTTATGATTCATTTTTTTTCCAAGCTGACAAATCAATTAAAACTGTTAATCTTGTTAGATAAATCCTTATATACTGGCTCTGTTCATTGTAGCAGAAAAATGGATGAAGGATTCTAGTCGGATCCAAAACTTTCTGACTTGGACCAGAGCTAAGTGATATCTGGCAGATACTTTCACAGGCACAGTACGATTTTCAAGCTTTTATTTTATATGGAAAAGTATACTGTTTAATTTCTTCTATAAACAACAACAACAAAAAAACGATATCATCCCAAAATTCATAAAAAAACAAGTGATTCAGAATGAATTTTCATCGAAAACTTCTATGACCTGTTCTCAAGTACAATAAACTGCTCAAATTTTCACTCGTATGTTTTCATATAAATAGAAGTTTGAGAAAGTAAAAATATTTTGAAACGTCAAGATCTCACTAATTGTCGAATACTCGAACCGGTTACAAAAGACACTAGTTCAGTACTAACCTGATACGCTCTAAATTCCAGTGAGCTTTTATAATATTTATTTCAACAATTTTTGGAATCATCGCTTTACCTGTTTCATGAATATTGAGATTAAATCAACATATCAGAAGATTTTGAATTTAATGAAATATTCTTATTTTAGGTATGCTTGATACTAATGGTCTTGTAACAGCTGTAATTGAAAAACGTCTTACACCATTACCATTTACGTTTATGTTAAGCAGTTCATTAAATCATGCTAAAGCTGCATATCGTTTTGGTATTGGTTTACTTATTGGTTAATACAATGATTCTCTGCTTACCAGATCAAAACCAGCTTTGTTTCTTAGTTCTTGTTTTTTCTTTCTTTCTTTTCTTTGTCTTGTGTACTGAAAAAACAGTTTCAAATCTACCGGTTGGTTTTGTATTAGTCAACCTGTGATTGTTCTTTTTTTTCTGTTATTCTGTTCGTTGTTTGTTTGTTTTTTTCTCTTCGAACTGAACAACCAATCTTTAGGCGATTTGTTTTTTTTTCCATTCTTTAATAGCCAATAGAGGAAAAAAAAGAATATTCATTTGATTTTGTTGCAGATAATTTGTGATTATGACTGATGCCGGATTCTTTAAAGTATGTATTATGAAATTAAATTAAGTAGGATATAATCACTATTGAAATATATTTTAGGGTACTTCGGCTGAACAAGATAGTCGATTTGCAAATAAACAAAAAAAATTACTTAAACAAATGAAATTTCCGGATAATATTGATGTTAAAGTAAACGAATGATTCTTTTGTTTTTTTTTTTTTTATTATTTTAAAATGAATTTATTTTTTATTTAGATCGATATGTTAAAAGTTAATTTAGATACATTAAAATCATGGATTACAAAACGTTTACAAGAATTATTAGGTATTGAAGATGATGTTGTTATTGAATTTGTTTTTAATCAACTAGAAGATAAGGTTTGGAAAAAAAAAACATAATAAAGAAATTTTTCTTTTTTTTTTTGTATCTTGAAGAATCCTGATCCAAAAATGATGCAAATTAATTTAACCGGTTTTCTTGGTGGAAGTAAAGCTCGATTATTTATTGGTGAACTTTGGAAACTTTTAGCTAGTGCACAATTATCAACGGATGGCATACCAGCAGAATTTGTTGAAATGAAAAAGAGAGAATTGATCAAACGACAGGTATAATTCATTGAAATTCTCAAATATTAGCTTTGTGGTTAATTCGATAGATTTTCTCTTTCGACAGATCGATCACCTATTTTTAGGAACAGAGAACATGATACAATAACCACAGGCTTCGAAAGGCATTCACTCTTGATAAAATTGCAAATTTTTCGTTACTTGGTAACGTATTGCCCCTAGTGTTTTTCTGTTGAGGAAAAAGCAGAGTTTGTACAGATACTGGAATACTGATAAAGGATCTATTGGAATATTAATTACATTGATATCTGCGTTCGCTGCAACATTGTTGCCATTTTTTGTAGCGATATGTTTCAGTGAATACTAGTGACAATGTATCAGTTTTAGAGTCCGCCGAGTCCAAAATGCTCGGAATCGAACCGTACTTTGCTACTCTCAATGGAATTCTCTAATTGGAATTGTATAATCACTCCGAATATACGAGATACTTTTCGGCTTTTTGTATTTGGCGATCAACGCCGATCGGATTGGTTCCGGATTCAGATCTGAAATTTTTCTGTTAACCGGGCTCGAAAGTTTTCGATCCGACGAGCTCTCATCAAGTTATATACTATCTACACTGAGTCGGTTGCAGAGATATGCGGAACTAATTATTATTTCTCTTTCTCATAGTCCCGATCTCGAATATCTCTAGTCAGTAATCAGTAAATTCAAACTGCACATCCTAAGAATGATATATTTTAATTGTAAGGATGATTTCAATTTAATGAAATAATCTAGGAAGAAGATGATCGATTACGTGAAATTCGCAAACGTGAAGAAGATAGTCATCGACAAGATATAAAACCTGATATTGATAAATTAGATAATAAAACAAATGGACGTAATTCAATGGTATCATCAAATAATAATAATAAATCACGTAATGAAAATGATGTTACTACTGAATATAAATCACGATCATATTATGATGGTGATCGTGATCGACGACGTTCATCACCAAAAAATCGTCGAATACGAAATTCACGTAGTCCAGATTTAAGAACACGGTTAGTTTTTAATAATTTTCACTTTCGTTTTAAAGAATTTTTTTGTATTTAGACATAACGATAAAAAACCAACTCGACCTATTTCAGAAAATAGTGAAAATGAAGATAATCATCATCATCGACATCATGAAAAAATAAAAGAAAATCTTAAATCATCATCAAATCGATATGAACGTCATCGTTCACCATCAAAATCTCCTATACATAATCGAAGTCCAATAAAATCATCACGAAAAAATGAAAAACGTCAACAACGATCTTTATCACCTTCACCCGAACCACATAATACATCATTTCAAACAACAAAAAATCTAGAAAAAATTAAATCTAAACCTAAAACTCGTTCATCATCTTCAAGTTCAAATGACAGTTATTCACGCCAAAGACATGATAAATTATCACGAAAGAAAACCGATGATATATCAAGTGAAATAAAGCGACAAAAAATAAATGAAAATAATAATTTAACAAATGATAATCAAATTAAAAAACAATCTATATCTAAAACAAAACGAAAATCACCTGCACCTTCGCCTCCACGTTCAAAACAATCAATAAAAACTTCTTCAAAATCGATATCTACTATAGAAAAATCTAAATCAAAAGTATCACCCATTAAAGAAAAGAAAAAACCTAAAAAACAATCAAAACGAACTCGATCATCATCAATAAATTCATCATCAATTTCACGTTCAATTTCAAATTCTTCTTTTTCAAGTTCAACATCATCATTATCGTCTATATCTGAATCAGGAAAAAATAAAAAACAAAAGAAAAGTAAGTTTAGAAATATATTTCTCATTCTTTCTACATACAATAGCTCCTAAAACTTATTCGACCAGACTTTTTTCCATTGCTGTAGATAGTAATTTGTATAGAGAATTTTATTTCCTACAAGAAAAATGATTGTTATATTTCCAAGAGTAGGGTCTCTGAAACCTAGTTCCTGGAATTAGGAAATATAATTCTATTTGAATTACCCACAACGATAGAACAAATAATATTTGCTATTTCGTATAGAAACATTATTTTTGTGCCTTTCGTAAAATTGATGTATATCAGCGAAAAAACGTTGTAGAAATCTAGAAGATGTTTCATTTTGTAGAGAATTGTTTGCTCTGCCATTCTGAGTAATTCAAGCAAAATTCTATTTGAGAATTTCAAGAATTAGGTTTCAGTTTTCTAGAAATCCTACAATCAGTTTTACCTTGTTCGAAATAAAATTCTCTACATAAATTACTATTTACAATAGTGGAAAAAAACCTATTCCAAAATTTTTGGGGAGGAGGGGCACTATGTAAAATTAAAAATTATGAAATCATCATTTCTAAGAGTTGATTTTCTTCATTCAAACATATAAAAAATTTTCTACAACTAAAATTTGATTATAATATGAAACTTAATAAGTGTCTTTCTCTATTTGTAGAACCACAATTAACCAAAATCGGTTCATCAAGTCGATCACGATCATCTTCACCGGATCGTAGTCGAAAGTCCGACAAAAAGAAAGATGATCATAAATCAAGAAAACATAGTACTCATAATAGGTAAGTTTGTATTCATTCGACAGCTAGTGTCTTTCATTTTGTAAAATACAATCTAAAAGGAGTATTCAAATGTAAAGCTAGAAAATTTGTTCGGCAGATTTCCGTCGAAAAGACACTGTCTCCTACCACTTTTTCGAGTTTTCCATCTGAAAACGGCTCGTATTTCCACTGGTTGTGACAAGTCGCAACAGAACTGCCTTAGGTCATCGCAAAGAAACGCGAATACAAGTTTTTGACCAAACAATGAAACGTATGTAGGTTTGTAAAGGAAGACTTCTTCTATTAGATGATATAGGTATTATCAAGTTCTATTACGTACCGTAGAGATGTTGATAGGTGGCGCCACCTGTTGACATCTTTACAGTACACCTTAGAATTTGAAAATATCTATATACAGACGAAGTCTTCTGTTACAAGCCTATCTATGTCCCATCGTTTGGTAAAAAATCATCATGGAACGTATAAACGCCTTTCAAGACTGTCGTTCATATTGCTTTAACTCTCGTTACTTCATCAGTCCGGTTGTGAATGTGATTCTTCTCAGTATCGTAATCCAATCACATCCAGCAATCCATTCTCTATCTATGTGCACATCCACATTCGGAGTAACGAGAGTTAAAGCAATATGAATTGCATTCCTGGAGGATTAACTAAACAGATGCTGAAGAAATGTGTTCCAAAATAGATAGACTAATGCAATCTCTCTGTAATTAATAACAACAACTACATTATGTTTTACATTTGGCCGTGGTCAGCTAGCCTGAAACCCCAATTTTTATTTGCTTATATAGCTTCAGCCAGATATCAGAAAAATGTGTTTTTCTTACTAATTATAGTACATATACAGTGCTAATTATCTATTATTGTTTGAGCTCTATATACATATGATATGACAATTTCGAGAGAATCAAGATTTTTAGAACATGTAGAAGAATCTGTACAAAGGATATATGGGTGAAGAGAATACTTAGTCACTTCAAGAAAGAATCCTCATGGACGTGAATTAACTGCAGTAGACAAGAGTTTCAATTGTGATATTAATAATACAAGAGCGGCTATTGAAAATACTCTTCAAACGTCTCAAAACCTATGTTATTTTTATTAGTGCTTATCGAGAAGCTGTTGATGATTTCCATAAGATAACTAAAACCGCACAACTTGTTTCTATCCTATGTAATATGTACTTGAAAATAAACATCCCATTTGCAAATAAATAAGATGATAAGTTGTATTTTCTGATTAATTACTTGATAATAAAACTCTATAACTAATATTTAATGTTGATTCAAATTTCTTAGTAATGACTAGTATATGCTAACAAATTAGATGTAAGCTACTTTTAACGAAATGATGATAAGAAAACATTCAGTAACTCTCATTCATAGTAAGATATAGAGCTCAAACAATAATAGATCATTAGCATTGTATATGTACTATTACTAGTAAAAAAAATCATATTTTCCTGATATCTAGCTGAAGTTGCATAAGCAAATAAAAATTGGAGCTTTAGACTAGCTGCAGAAATTGCGCTAACAGTTTTTTCCTTATTTACTTTATAACGAAAAAAAAAACTTCTCTATGATAAATCTATTGTTTTTTATTTAGTAAATCTTCATCAAGAAAACGAACAAAACATCATAGAAGTAATGATAATAAACGAAAATCTCATCGTGGTAAGTCAATTTAATCCTATCTATTTTAAATTAGAAACAAATCGATAGAAAGAAAACAAAAAAGCCAAAAAAAAGAAGTTGTCCAATATGTCTATATTGGACTTTTGAGCGTTACTTTATATTTTGTTTCTAGTCTTAAGCTCTATTGCAAATGGGAGCCCATCAATTTAGATCACCTAGACAAATCAATAACAAAAAAACAACATCGAAATGAATCATCGAAAAAGAAAAAAGATAAAAATGAACATAAAGAAAAAAAATATTCGACTTCATATCAATCACCATCAAATAACGAAATTTCACAATCACCACCACCATCACCAAAAAGACCTCGACTTGAATCTCAAATTAAAGTACAAACACCACCACCACCTAAATTACCTGATGATAATGTTAGTAATTTATTTTTCATATAATATTCTTTATCTATTTATTACTGTAGAAATTACAACAAGAATTAATTTGTCAACCGTCTACCCCGATCAAACCAAATCGCACCGAACGAATTGTAAAAAATTTAAATTTTTCTATTTATTTCATAAACTTTTTTTCTTCTCTCTTTTAGGTTGTATTAGAAGAGTCTCGAACTGATGGTAGTGATTCAATTTCAACACGTGTATCAATTTCAACAAAAATCAATGATAATGAAGAACATCAAAATAATACTAATAATAATAGCGAAGATGAAAATGAAATTGATTTACGTGAACGTCTATTACGTGAAAAAGCAATTAAATCAATGAGACGTCGTCAAAATTCTAATATGAATATAAATACAAAAACAACTAATGATCGAATTGTTTATGAAACGCAATAAATAAATAAAAAAATCTCTTTATATGTATTAGAAAAAACAAAAACTTCAAATGTTTTGTTCATATTCACTTTCATTCTTCAAGTGTATGTGTGTGTGTAGCCATGTGCATTGTTTTCTTTTTTTTGTTCTTGTTCATTAAAACTTGTATACTATAAAATAACATAAGTTTAATTAAGAGTAATGATATAGTAAGATGCTTTATTAAAATGAAAGAATATTATCTACAAGACATGCAAATACGTTTGTGACAGTTCAAGTGATTTACAGTAAATTTTTATAATTTTATTGGGCACTCATTAAAGTTTCAATATTTGAACATACAGATTTTAATTTTATTATTTATCTTTTTTTGTTTTTGTTTTTGTTCTCTACGTTATATATAAAACTTGTGTTGCCGATATGGCACCACAAATACTAAGAAAACTAGCGACAACAGTTATAATAACAGTTGAACCAGCTAAATGAACAAATGTTCCCATTGTTAATGATAAACATAATTGTGCCAAAAAGACCATACTACTCACAACAGCAATATCTGTACCAATACCACGAACTTGTTCATTTCTATTTAATCCATGCGATTGATCGAACTATTTTTTATTGTAAATAAAATAAACAATTGATATTTAAAACAAAAAAACATACTGTATTTGATGTATGATATTGTGAAATAAGTAAATATGGAATAGTAAATAATGTTGAATAGAGTACACCAGCAACAGCTGATAAAATAATAACTCCAATACGATGTCTTAAATATCCCATGAATAACATTCCAATTGCATAGATTACTTGAGATCCAATATAAACTCGTTTAATACCTTTTAAAAAACAAAGCACATGATTTAAATTAAATCTTTTAATTAAAATTTAAATATACCAAAATAATTATTAAGAGATTGAATATTATATGAATAAATAGAACATGATATTGAATAGATTGACATACCCCATGAACCAAATCGAACACCATCATTATATAATAATCGTAATGGATGATTATAATCAAGTTTTGGATTTCCACCTAAATTTTAAAAAAAAATATTTAATTTTAATTTCAATTATTTAAATATTACCAAAAACAGCTTGTCCAACAAAATCCGTAAAAAATAGTGAATATGAAACTAATGCCATCCAACAAAAAAAATTTGTTAAACAAAGCCATCTTAATGATGATGGCATATAAATAATCGATCGTATATAATCAAAATATGATACTTTTACATTATTTCTTGATGATGTTGATGATGATGATGAGAATGGTGATGATTCATATAGATTTCTATCATGATCATCATCATAAATATTTCTTGACGAAACAATAAATTGACGTGATGCTGATCGAGCAAGATTTGATGTTGCACTTACAATATCAAATGGTTCTTTTGATGCTGTTAATGTCGAAATCATACAAATGATATAAATAATCCAAACTAATGTAAATAGAACATGTATATGATCACCAAATACACCTGTTAAAAATGTATGTTCCCATGGAATTCCACCAAGAAAATATCCTAAACAACCACCTAAACCAGCCATAAATGTAAATGTTGTTAGACCTGATGGATGTTGACTAGGATTTGTAACATCAAGTAGATAAGCACGACTTGGACTTTGACATGCATCACAATCAAGATCAAGTAAAAGAATACCAAGTATAGTTAATGTTGTACCATATTTATGTGATAATAATGAATTAAAATATTTTTGATTTGTAATATTAGTTTCATTAATTAATTGAGTATTATTAATAATTTCATTTTTTATATCACCAAACCATTCTCCCATAATACGACCTAAAAAAAAACAAAAACTTAGTTTTGTCTTTTTTTTTTTTGTTAATTTCATTTTTACCGTTTGCAACTAATGAAAGACCAATTAAAATACCAATTGAATAAAGAAATATAAATGGACGTCGTCGTCCAAATCGTGTATAGCATTTATCACTAAGTGAACCAAGTGCTGGTACAAGAAAAAAACCAATTAACGGTGGTAAACACCATGCCCAAGTCATAAATATAACTGGTAAACCCATTTGAAGTAAAATAGGTGAAACAAAAGCTGTTTCAGCTGCATAACAAAATTCAATACCACATACAACAGCACTTAAACGTATAAGATCAAATTTACTTTTATAATTTGTATCAATATTATCATTAAATTGTTCATAAGAATTTCGATTTCGAAATTGTCGTCGAAAAAAATCGATCATTTTTTCAAAGTAATGAGTTATATTAAAAATAAATTGTGAATATAACCAACCTTTAATAAAAGTGTCACGCACAAACTCGTTTGCTGTTCATCATTAAGATTTCATTTGATATGGGCTCATGCACTTTGACAAAAAAAAAAACAAAACAAAAGAAGAAGAGATCTGCAAGATCAACATTTCTTTCTTTCCTGGTTTTTTTTTAATTATGCGTCTTGCATGCGACATGGAACGTATACAAAATCAAAAATCTAATTGCTTTGTATATATTTAGAAAAAGATAATGGAAAAGTATTGATGCTATTGATTAAAAAATCTGATGTAGATTTTTTTTCTTTCTATTCAAAATTAAATTCTATAGAGGATTACATAGATTTGTCTCTTAGGAGTTAATCAACTTTATTAATGTATATTTTTGAAGTAAATATTTTCTTGACGTGTGATTTTAAATTTAACTTATAGAAAGATTCTGTTTCTGATCGATATACGATATTTCCGTTAGTATTAATTAATGTCGGAAGAGAAAATGATAGATTTTCTCATTGTCTTTCTTTAGCATAGAAACGTTCAGTTAATGATTTTGTATGTGCTTGAATGCTCTGTTTAATGAAGAATAATTGAAAAAAAAAAGGAAGATGCAGCACAATTGTCACTGATAACATATTTCAAATCTAGCGTGACTTGGAAAAACAAATAGAACTTCGGAAGATAGTAAACAATTAATTATAATAATGTGGATTTAATATAATTTTACAATCAATCTGAAATTTTCAATTTTTTTTTCTTTATTAAGTGCGATCCTACTTGGTAGTAAAGATATCACTGATAACCTTAGGTTCCTATTTATTTAGAGCATAACAAAAATAGTAGTTGTTGTAGATCAAAGTCAACAGAAAAGAGTTAATCAAGTTTTTATTCCAGTAAATATTTGAGTTAGTAGCCATGCTTAATTACATATAATTGATTTATTGAGAATATTTTTCAAAAAAATCTTTGATTAAAAAATTCATTATAGTGATAAGAAACTATTCCGATCAATTAAATTTTGTTAGACATGGATGACTTGAGAAATATAGCGAATACATCAAGTGATAGTAGGTGGTAAACTTTGAATGTGTCATACATACATCGGTTTAGATTCTTCAAACTAGAAGAATTGCAATCGAACAACCTGTATATCTTTAAAAAAATTGGCAGATATAAAAAGAATGGAAGCTTCTAAACACCAATTCTACATCAATAATTCCCTAGAACTACTTATTAATGAAATGAGAAGACAAAAGATCATCGGCTAGCACTCAACACATCGAAAGTCATTATGATAACGTCCAACTATAATGGCGGACAAAAATTTAGAGCAACTGTATTTTTAAATTTTCTTCTCGATATTAACAGCCAGAAAGAATCCGAAAAATTTGTGTAGCTGAAAGACTTCTCTTACATGATATGTAGGTCTGAAAACTTCAGCAAAACCGCTTGAATGAAGATCTGCGGACAACCGAGACTCTCAAAAGCAGATCAATCAAACAGGTGTGGATGTGATTGAAAAGGAGACTCACACCCTCTAAAACCACATCTATCTTTATTACAATCCTGAATATAACCAGCGATATATCTTGATAAGTACCTAAAAATCAAATTCCGAAAAGACTCTAAACACAAACCTTCAAAGGTCCAAACTAGGTCCTTGTATGTTTCTATCACGATTCCGATCATGATTGGTATTGTCTTGTAAAGATTCGAAAATGTTTTGTTCCTGAAAAATTTGACGTAGGATCGTACTCGAAACTTGACAGGGATTTCTCAGTTTAGAATTCTAACTAATTTTATTCTTTTCTTGCTAAGATACTCGTTATGATGTAGCGATAAATCCTAACAGGATCATAATAAAAAGATTTGGACGAGATCTTAACATGAACCTGATATAAAACTTTGGCAGAATTCTCTCTACGATTCTGGGAGTGAATCCTGATAGAATTCCACATTCTTATATTGAAAAAAAACCTGTCCAGGAACTTGAACAAATCTTGACAAGCATTTTATTTAACTATGAGAAATTCTCCAAAGAAGAATTATTAGGACTCGAGACAGAATCATGAATAAAACTTGGTAAGATCCTGACAGACTCTTTCAGAATTTAGGCTAAGAAAATGATACTGTAGATAGAAATAGAACAATCCACATGGAGGCCATAAAAGTATACGTAGATAATTGTTATTGTTGTCAAGATTTATTTTATTTTTAAATGAAAACTCAATCAATTCTAGCATAGGATACAAAAAGTATTTGTTGTAACCGTATTTTAATACTATTCTCAAAGAAAAATTATATGAAACTATCATCATTAATTTGTTTTACAAATGAAATATAATACCTATGATTTCGAGTTTCTTTTTAAAGCTTTTAGTAGTTTTAAATAATACGTTGTATGAATAAGATGAGATTACAAACTCAATAAACAATACTATTGATTGGTTAGCAAAATATTGAAGATCAATTTAAGACTGTCATTTTAATTTGTATGAATAATAAAGATAACTGTTAAAAGAACGGAATAAATGTATATATATATATTAGAAAATGAGAAGAATATAATTATAGATTAGATCTTTGAGCACTCATTAAACAGCACAACAACGAGATTCTACCTACTTTATAAAAAAGAATAAATTAAAAATACACAAAAAAAAGGAATCAGGTCAAAGTCTCTTTATTTCTTTGGTGATTCTGTATTTCTTCTCGGTGGTGTATATGTTACTCTTGATCGAAGATCGAAGTCTAAATCTTGATCAACATTTGGTTGACTATCATCATCTGGATCACCATCAGCATCATGATCATGTGTTACATATAATGGTAAATCAGGATGTGTTTGTATTGATGCAGATGTTGATATTGAGCGATCGAAACGAGGCGTATTCATTAATGCTTGATAATATGTTGAACGACGACGATCAGGTGAATCTGGTCGAGATGTTTCATCACCCCATGATTTAACATGCATTGGTTCTTCAGGATTAACAGTTGATTCATGTGGCATCTGACAAAAATAAAGGCAATATAAAACTAAGGATTAATCATAAGGCGACATACTAATTGTGGAACAGCACGAAAAAAATAAAAAAATGGATAATAAACAAGGTTTACAACTGATGAGGCATATATATCAGCAAATCTTGTTACTTGAGAAGCAAAATGAGTTTGACGAGAACCTATTTTTTTTAAATAAAGAAAAAGAAAGCTATTAAATCAAATCATAAATTTGATATATACCTGTTCGAAATAACGAACCCAACAGACCAAAATTCATATCAAGTTCATGAGTACATTGCTAAAAATTATAATAGAAGAAATATTTCTTTGATTTTAAGTATATCTAATGTTGTTCTGTGACATGAATATATTGATTATTGATCGAAGACTTTCTCTACTCGATGATTAAGACCAATATATATCTCAAAATTGTTTGCAGATTACTTTTATTGTATTCTGAAAATCACAGAGTACCAGCTGTTCGTTCGTATTGTACAAAAACAAAAAAGAATAGGGAAGAAAAAAAAAGTTTATAACTTTTGAACGAAAAGCCGTAGCGATCTGCGGTTTTCATCATTCAATAGAGGACAGCGTCGGGCACAAGTCTATGTGTGTGTGTGTGGGGGGGAGGGGGTGTTTTCCCAAAGTACTTTTCTAGGTTAATTTTAGTAGGCAAAATTAGCGAATATTCAAAATTTTTTTCAGTAATTTTGTAGCCCAAAGTATCCTCTTCAAAATGATATCTAAATAACTTCGAGATTTTGCTTTCTCGAGACGCTAGAGGTTTTTGAAGAGAGCGAGTACATGCAAGACACTTTTCTCTGGAGCAAGAGAAAAAATCATTCGGAATATAGGTTTCCGACTATGCTGATCAATGTGAAAGTGTTTATTTTGGCATTAAAGTGTGATTTTATGTTGAACTCAAAAATACTCATTTTTGAATTCCCTCAAGGAAGAAAGTGCTTTATCTCTTAGTTTCCTCGATCTTCTTTTCTAGCGAAAAGTGTATGACGTGTACTCGCTCTCTTAAAAAATCTCTAGACATCTCGAGGAAGCAAAATTGCGAAGTTGCTTAGATATTATTTTTACCAAAAAAAAATTTCTTGAAAAGTTGCTAACTTCGCTTACTAAAATTAGCCTGGAAAAGTACTTTAGGAAAACACTAGCACACACGTAGGCTTGTGTCTGACGCTGTCTGCTATTGAACGGTGAAAACTGCAGGTCGCTACGGCTTTTCTTTCAGCTGCCTTCTTTAACACTTGTACTACGAAGACTATTTTAAGGATTATACGATGACATGTATTTTCATAACGCGATTTTTCATTATTAAATCGATATTTTTGTTGAAGTTCTACTATTTTCCGATTTGTTCTTATAAAGAGATTATTAGACTCTTAACTTTTCTTTATTTCGAACAAATAATATAAAAAAATTGTTTTACAGAATGATCATTACAAACAGGTTCTAAACATTGATAAAATTTATTTAGAGTTTTTTGTCTTTGAAACAATCATAAATTGAACATTGTGTTCGTTTTGATTGCATGAAATTTTCACTTAACCCTTGTGACAGTTGCTTCATCATAGGATAACTGACAACGGCTAATGCATTTTGGATATCCTTATGTAAGAAGTTCGAGATTTTCAAGTGAAAACCAAAAAGATGAACGGTGACACTTATTCTTAATTCCTCAAGGAATAAGCGACGTTTATATCTTGTCTTTTATTCATATCTCAATTAGGACTTTTTCCTTCCATACGGTCAGAGCATTTATAGTGACAATGTCTTTCATTCTATAAAAGACATAAAGTGGCTATCTCTTTGTGCGCCTTCTTACGAAATACTTATGACATATCTAATCAACAGTATCAGCAGTACCTTAGCTTTTGTTACAGTCAACTTTAAATTTTAAATCGAGAAAAATACTAAGTATTTTTCGAAGCTGGAAAAATATCAAGATATTTTCGTTAAATTTCTATTTTTTACAGTGGAGTCCAAATTGACCCCAGTTGAAAAATTCCGATACTAGTGCATCTTTAAAAAAAGGAACACTTCAAATTTATTTCAATAGATTTATTAATCGGCCAGAAGATTTATCATGCATTACAGTCTCTATCAGCGATATCCCTATGAGATTAAGATATGCAAGACAATAGAATTGGTTTCTTTATAAATAAATAAGTCTTCTCATGTTGCACGTTTATTCGCACTACCCGTGGTATAGAATGTCGATCAAAGATCAACTCTCGGTATACTGCGATAGATGTGTTATTTGTGAACATTGAAATTCCACACAAATTCATGCATATCCTTCAATAAAAAAGCTGCCGCCACCGTAGCGATGAACCTCTTAGGAATGATCCTTCCTGTATCATGCTGTAGAAATCAAACTGAAATATCAATCTCTTTTGTTTTTTTTTACTTGTATTTTTTGTTTAATTTTTGAAACAACATCTGGTCCACGATTTGATGTCATATCAAATGATCGAAGTAATTCATTAATTGATGTATCTAATGCTTCTAATGTATTAAATAAATCTCTTTTATCATGAAAAACTTTTAATTCGTGATTAAGTTCAGGTACAACAAGCATTGTTCTCCATGCTTTTTGTTTTTTTGATTTAATTATATCACCAAATATATGATCACCAACATATAAAACATCTTTACCCATTGAACCAATTAATTTCGAAAAAACTTCACATGAACCTTAAATGAATTTTGACAAAACAAACAATTCATTTTCATAAACTTTCTTTTCTTTTCTTTTTTACCTCCACTATAAACTTCGTTTTGTTGTAATTGTCCAGAATAGGAACCCAATTTCATACTTCCAGTATGTGGATCAATTATTCTTAATATTGTACCTTCAGCAAAAAATAATGGTTTTTGAGCATCAACAACAATATAACAAAAATATGATTTCCAATCACGTTTTAGATTATTATCATCAGTTGTTAATAAATATGTCATTAATTTATCAGTATACCAATATTCACTATTTGTTAATAAAAATGTTTTTGCACCATGAGAGCGAATACTACAAAAGATTTTTTTTTTTTTCTTTAAATTTATTTACAAATTTACCGATCTAATAATATTGGTAATTGTTCATCCTTATGAATATATTTTTCAATATTTTGACAAACCATTTCTTTAAGTTGACCCTTAAGAAAAAAAACAAAAAAATTTTTTTTTGTTTTTTTTTAAATCTCCAAAAACCAATCTTTACTTTATAATGAACACGTTCAACTGAATTTCGAACATCATTAAAAATTGCTCGAAACGAAAGAATATTTTCTCCAAATTTAATAGCTGTTCGATCTCTACCAAAACAAAAAATAAATCAAATAATTCTTCGAACAACTCCATTAATCTTACATACTCAACATAACTGGCCACATTAGAAAAATAATCAATTAAACAAGCAATAAGATAAATTTCTAAATAGAAAATAAACACAATTGAAAACGAGTAATGAAGTTGAATAGCGGGAAATTTGCACTCCCCTTCTTCCACAGATCATAATAGACATCTTGCTGTCTGTCGCAGGCTATGGCGCGACAGATACATAATCCAGCGCGCCGCATATGTTAGTCGATTCGACCCCAAAAGGACTGTATGATCGATATTGGTAGGACTCCGATATGAGAAAGGTTCGATTTGAACTTTTTGAAAACTAGACCGAATCCGTCTACTCTCAAAAGAACGTGCTAAATAATATAGTTTTAACAGCAGAGATAAATTTCATTTTAAGTTTATTTTATTTATCTATTTAAATAAGTGATTTACAGTTTCGCAACATGGAGTTGCATCATCAGACAAGAAAAGAATGGAAATGAATCAATGAATTAATTATAGAAGTAGAACAAAACATTTTACAATGGTAAAGACCTCTATATTGATATTAAATTTGTTTTTCTAAAAGTTTAGAGAAACAAATAAATCCCTAGCCATCTTCTAATATTGTCCTGCTTCCTAGAATATTTTTATTTTCACTTTAGACTTGAATGCTGCTTCACTTTCTGGATATATGATCAGTGAAGTGGAGCGAATAGTCTTGTTGAGAGTTGGTTTATACTCAGGAATAGCTAAAGATTCATGGATGAGTAGGCGAGGTCGTTTGTTATCTTTACTAATAATTTTCTATTTTTGATAGTCTGTGGCGTGTTCCGTTTCTAGCTCATGTTGGTAGATAGCAGACTTTCCGGTAGGAAGTACTGCTGAGCTTATAGATTCTTTAATAATACTTGAGAGTGTGGGTGTGAATGCTGATTTTCTTCTCACCTGCACCCATACCTACACACTTTCTAAACATTTACAAAAAACAAATTTAATATTAATATAGAGATCTTTACCGTTATAGAATGTTTTGTTCTATTTCTATAATTAATTCATTATCTCTACAGATTATACATTTCTTTTTTTGTCTATTATTCTTATATAACTTGATTCATTTCCATTCTTTTCTTGTCTGATGATGCAACTCAATGTTGCGAAACGTACATCACTTATTTAAATAAATAAAGTAAATTTAAAATGAAATTTACCTCTGTTATTAAAACTAGATTATCTATCTTAAAATTGTTACCCATAAATTAAAAAAAACAAGCTAATCTTCTTTTTTTTTTATAATTGTCTCCATCGTTTGTAATATTACCTGGTAGACTAAAAAGTGTATAATAAACATAAATACGATCATCACCGGTTATATATTTATTCGGATAATATTGACGAACTTCATGTCTAAAATGATATTATAAAGATAAAAATTGATTAAAAAAACAAAAAAAAAAGAATCTTTACCCAGAAAGAAATTTAAAACCATGAACAACAGTAAGAATGTTTCCATGTGCATCAACTTTAAGTAAATTTCCATATAATTTATCATACCAAAGACCTCTAAAATTTTGTTTTTTGGTTTGAAAAAGAATAATGAATATGATTTAAGCTATTACCGTAAAGGAAATGTTCGATCATAAACAAAATCTCGAATTTGTTCAGGATAACCAAGTTCAATTAATGATTCAATAACTTCTTGAAATGTTAATTCTTCAAATTCTGGTGATTTATATAATGCTAATGTATAATCCATATCAAAACCATAAAATTTTATTCGATCTAATTGTAAACTTCGATTAACAAATATACTAATCAAATAAAAATTGTTGGTTTTGTTTTTTTTTTTTTGTTTTGTAATTTAAATTATTTTCTTACCGATGACCTGGTTCACGTTTTGTTCTCATATTTCGTTTCTAAATAAATTAAAATTGTTTATCTTAGAAAAGAAAAACAAAAAAACAACTTTATTACCCGTAATTCAGCATCAGTTGAAAACGATTCATTTATATTATCACGACGCTTCATTTCATCAATGTTCAAATTATTTTCTTCTTTAATCTAAATAATTAAATTTTAAACATTAATTTAAACAATAAAAACATTATTCTCTATGGATATTTTTATCACAAACACGAACTAACGACTGAAGCTATAAGACGATATATAGTCATACATGTGCTTAGCCAAGTAATCTATAATTTGAAAATTTGTTAAGAAAAAAAATTAAAAGTGGTTTTTTGTTGAGTATAATCTGATTGTTGATATATAACTATCTATTCTTTCAAACAGAATATCAACACATGCAGAAAATAAAAGAGGACAAAAACAAAACACATCATCAATTTTATGAAATCAAACAACACTTCCATGTTGGATTTATAATCTGATTCAAAATTAATAAGATGAGAATAATCATATTAGTTAATTTCATTTATGTCTATTTTCAGAGTATGTATTGTAAGATTAGACTTTGAACTGGTATATTTTAAAAATAACAATTAAATCTAATTGACTGATGTTATATCAGTTCATTTTGCTAACTTTTCCTAATAACACAGGCGTATATGTTGTTAGTTAATAAGATTAGACATATTCGAATTAAATTAAAGTTTTCACCGCCTTACTGATAAAGGACACTGTCGGATAAGATCGTAAATCTACTATCTCGTAGATTTCACTTTGAATAGGAGAGAAAGATAGAACATGAAATTCTGCACATTTCTGTTCACTTATTTTATGTTTTGTTGAATGCACAAAACAAAATTGCAAGAACTAAGTAGTCTTAAGGATCTATCACTTTTGGGTGTTTCAGTTGATAACTATGGTACGTGTAATTCTTTTTTTTTTTATTACAAATGCAATATGGAAAGTAATAACGTAGATTCACTCAATATTTCATATTCTACAAAATGACGTAGTAAATATATTTATTTTTAACTTTTCTTTTAGATCGTGTAGGGTCAGAGGGTACGATATCGTACACCTTTGACTCTATACAATCTAAAATAAAGGCTAAAAATAGATACGTTTACTACGTCATTTTGTAGAGTATGAAATTCTGAGTTAATCTACGTTATTACTTTTCATATTGGATTTGTAAAAAAAAACGAATTATACGTATCATAGTTATCAACTGAAACACCCAAAAGTGATAGACCTTTAAGACTACTTAGTTCTTGCAATTTTGTTTTGTGCATTCAACAAAACATAAAATAAGTGAACAGAAATGTGCAGAATTTCATGTTCTATCTTTCTCTCCTATTCAAAGTAAGAATCCAACAATCATGAAAAATAAATCTGCTAAAATATTTAATTACGAGTACGTTATATATACCTTAAAATTCGAATATCTCGATCCGGCTACATCAAAGGTAGCTTATATTTTAAATTTCTTAGTTTGGTCAGAGTATATCTAATCTTATTAAAGAACAACACAAACACCTCCATTGTAACCGATATCTAAGGAAGCAAGATTCAATCTAATCTGAAATATACTTAATATACAAACAAAACTGTAATTGAAGTCTATGTACATATTAAGTGATATGCAGAAGTTATTTAAATTCTTCACAAACAAATACCGTCACATAGACTAATTCATTCGATATTCTTTTTTAAGCTTACAGAAAATTTCTAAGTATTTGGTTCATCAGCTTTCGTGAGTTATTGAAGCATAGTACAAGACATTCAAACTTCTTAATGTCATTTGTTCTTCTCTTTTTTGGAAGATTAATTATTTTTTTCTATTGAAGACTAAAGCCGCTTTATCGTGCTTTACCTATTATTCTGTGGAAATTATATTCGTCGCTTTTTTTTTGTAATTTTGAAATAATAATTAATATCAAAGAATACTTATTTGGCGCATTATCAATAACATTGAAAGACTTTTTTTTTTCTTATAATTATTAATAAATATATTTTCCAATAGCGATGTCTAGTTGAAATCTTTAAGTCATGATTAAATTATGAATATGTTTACATAATACAATCAACATTTGGAAAAAAAACATAATGCCATACGTTCGTAAGAAGCATCGACATGCTTATGCCATTCTGTCAAGGACCACTTCAAAGAAAGTTATAGAGAGCAGTACAATCACGACATTTTTATTCTATAAAAACATCCCCCTAGCACAAAGCATCTCATTGATTATTACACGCATGGTTGACTAATGTCTTGAATGAGTTTATTTTTCAATAGCTATTTCAACATGTAATTTGTGAAGAATTGTTAATAATTGGGTCGTTATTCAAGATTCATATATGTATATCTTTTCAGAATTAAGGAGATCTCAATAAAATATTACCTTAGCCATGTTTTTTTTGTTGAGAAAAATTGATAGATGTCGCTAGTTAATGATACTATCACAATAGAAACAATACGATCTAATAACGTTGTAAGCTGTGTCTAATTTTTTTTTTCTGTACAATTATAAGCCTACGCGAGTAACTAAGATTTCTTATAGAAATCATTCGATGAATCATACATAATTATCTGGTAAAATTTGCTAGACTTCCATTTACCATTTAGCGCTACTGTCGTTTATAGAAAAAACATCTTAATTTAAAAGAATTCATTTTTAATTTTTATTAATTTTTTTATTAAAAAAAAAATCACTTGATGTATTTTTTTTCTTTCGACCAATAGAATTATCGATCTCGAAATATATTCAATATAGTCGGTGTTTAATAATAATGCTGATCATTTACCAATAAAAATTGCTTAATTCCACTGACTCTTTTTTTTTTCTTTGTTTATAGATATTTATCAATCATGCAAATCTTTGTTAAGGTAGAATTTAACTTTGAAATTTAAAACACAAAAAAAAATTATTATTATTTTATTTTAGACTCTTACGGGTAAAACTATTACTCTCGAAGTATGTTTTTATTCGATGTTATAAATTTTCAAATAGTTTTTATTTATTCAGGTTGAACCATCGGATACAATTGAAAATGTGAAAGCTAAAATTCAAGACAAGGAAGGTATTCCACCAGATCAACAACGTTTAATATTTGCTGGCAAACAACTTGAAGGTAAATTTGAATAAAAATTAAAAATAAACAAAAAGAATTTTATTTTTAGATGGTCGTACACTTTCGGATTATAATATTCAAAAAGAAAGTACCCTTCATTTGGTTTTACGTAAGTCAATATACATATATATTATTCATATAAATTTCTTTTCTTTTTAAAGGACTTCGTGGTGGTACAATTGAACCAACACTCCGTATGCTTGCACAAAAATATAATTGTGATAAAGTCATATGTCGAAAGTATGACTCAAAAAACAAATAGTTTTGAAGAATAAATATTCATTTTATTATTATTTAGATGTTATGCACGACTTCATCCACGTGCTGTTAATTGTCGTAAACGTAAATGTGGTCATA
Source organism: Rotaria sordida (assembly GCA_905250125.1). Classification (NCBI taxonomy): domain Eukaryota; kingdom Metazoa; phylum Rotifera; class Eurotatoria; order Philodinida; family Philodinidae; genus Rotaria; species Rotaria sordida. Next base: position 59,368 of record CAJNOL010000232.1, read on the forward strand.
CGAGTAATTTACGACCAAAAAAGAAACTCAAATAAACATTTTTTTTTTCTTCATGCATAAGAAACATCTTATAAAATAACAAAAGAAGAATAAAGAGGAAACAAAATCCGATTGCATCTCAATGATTTTTTTTTCTTATTTGAAGTTGATAAAATTTCCAGTAGAAATATAATGATGCTATGATGCATAAAGTTCAATATCCTTGTGAATTTGTTAGTTAATCATTTGCTTTGTGATTGCAGAAAACAAAAAAAAAACATTGTTTCACTGAAATAAAATTATATAACAAATTGTCAAGTGTTATTAAACATGTATGAGATCGGAACGAATAGTAAAATATTAGTAGGATTAGGCATACATTCAAAACTCAATAACAAACTTTGAATATTGCTCATTGATTATGAACTGTTTGATTTAATAAGAGATTGAAAGGATACTGAAAAAACAACTCTGTTTTTTTTCGATTGGTTCAGTCATGTAATTTAACAATGGTGCCGTAATCCTTCTTTTGACATTCTCTAAACATCATTCTTCTACCGATGGAAAAATGTTGTATCACATAGTTCAGTAAATAAGCATGGTTTTTCTTCATTTAGGCAAAAACGATCCAAACGGTTGGAATTCGTGCGTAATTGAAATTAAGACTAAAAATAAAATAAAATAATATAATAGAATATTTTTCAAGTAAAAATAGCGCTTAAATAAAATAATTATCAAAATTCGTATTATTCTTTACTACATCGTTGTAATTCATGTTACAATATAAAAACGATCTAGCTCGAAAGAGGAATAGCCGAACGCTCATATATTGAATAGTCCAGAATATCTAATGGAAATAGTTTTTATATTTGCATAGCATAATTTTTACAGTTGAGTACCGATATTAATATGTATTCCTCCAAAAAAAAATACTAATAAGATGTAGTGTCAAGTCAAACAAAGAGTTATATCAAATGATTTAAAGAATGTTTTTTGTTTATCATAATTTTATGTTCGTACTCACTTAAAAGATTCTAATTTATTGATAAAACGTCTACTCGTTGATACAGTATTGAACAATAATCTAATCACAATACATAATTAAACAATGATAGTCATTCTCAACTAATACTGATCGATTAATTAAAATCATTGTGACTAAATAATCTTTACAACTTTCGCCACGATTGTTGAAGCATACTTATCATATGGCCACTATAACCATGTTCTGTTACACACAGTTAAGCATAGTGGATCCCCGTTTACGACATAGTACTGAGCAGAATGTTATAACCATAATGTGATCTAAAATTACACTGCTACGCATCATACTCTTCTATTGCCGAGAGCATTATTCTATCAAGTTTAGCTCTCTGACATGTTGCATAATGATATAGAATATGCCAACTACCCATAGTAATAAGACTATTTTCTATAATGAATAGTCAGATTAATTTTCGACTAAGTCAACAATTCCTTGGGTCTACATTCTGACTTTACATTGATTTGAAAGGTTGTTTTGAAAAATATTTTCAAATCTTTATCTTACAAATCAAGAATCAGTAACTCCGGATATGTCTCTTTCAATTATATGATTATACTCATTCGAATAGCACAAGCTTATGAAGACTAAAAGGAAATCTTGGTCAGCTGAAGTGATTATTTTAAAAAATTTTATATCTTTGATTTGTTTTTTAAATTTAAATCAATAAGTCTCACCAAATTAATGAAAAACTGTTCCTCTTCATCCTATTTCATAAGTGGATGTCCGTTCGGTCATGGTTAGTGTTAGAGTTAAAAGAAGACAGAACTCTAAGAAAAATGTTTCGAGAAATGATTCTTGACATTTATCTAGTTTACAGCAATCGAAAAAGAAAACATCCGAATACCATTTTGTTCGATAGTATATAAGGCAAAATCATTTCTTTTTTTCTTTAATATAAAAATTTGATATTCCAGAAACAAATGAGTTCAAAATGATGTTGCCTGATATAATATCCAAGAAAATTCTTAGAATACAAGTTTTGTATTCAGTTCTTTTTTTTTTAATTCTGACGTCTAAATTAATCGTCAATATGTGATAATTGATTATAAAATTATCTGCAACAAGTATATAAGAATAATCTGTGTGTGTTCTTTTTTCCAACTTCCAACCCTTATTGAATTTCTAATTAATTTGATGCTATTCATCAACATAATACGCGGACTAAAAAAAACAACATTGATAGTTACATAAATGATAAACTTACAGTGCTGTAAGATATCAGTGGCACATAATTGATATAATCAATTTGAACGATAAATATAATTAATTGTTTAATTTTGTTTTCATTACTGATATGAGCAAGAACCATAATTTGTTTAGTAATATGTTGAAAGAGAGTATTATTTAAACACGAAAAAAAAAATTTAATATTGCATAATCTTTTGTTTTTTTTTCTTATAATATTTCGTATATCAATCTTCGAACATAAATCGATATATGTGAATTCATTACCTTTAAAACAATATGACACGATTCCCTTATTGAAATTCAAAATTTGAAGTTGACTATAAGATTAGAATAGTCAGCAGCATGAAGACGTTTCATATTGTGATGAATTTGAAGTTATATTTCTATATAAAATTGATCAAATTTTCGATCAACTATTGAAGACATATCATAAATTGATGACATGAAAACAAAGTCAAGGATATTAGTGAAGATTTTGTCTTGTGCTATTAAATAAAGTTGTTGATTATCTATATTAAGTAAAGAATAAACTGAGATAAATCATCTAAATTCATTTGAAATCATATATGTCAGCTTAACTTAATTTAGATATTCTGATGTACATCATAAACTTGGTTCCATATATTATTGAATTTTTGCATTAAAAGTATGTGTTTGATGTTAAACTTAGAAACCGTGGTTACTAATAATAATAAAACTATTTTTCTCTGTTTAAATTTAAAAAAACTTGATTTCTTATATTTCTTTCGTTTTTCTTCACTTATTGCTGTATATTATTGAATAAGGATGTATTTGATCAGAAAAACATAAAAGAAACTTAATATAGGGTGGGTATGCATGTGGGTATCGACACCACAACGAGACTCACGCCCACACTCACACCCTACAGCCGTTTGTGGAAAGTTTTTTGGAATATATATTTTTTTCTCTCAGGGAAACAATGTACAACTTTCCAAACGAGTCTTTAATTGAATTTTACAGTTGGAGGAATTTTTCACCAAAACTTTGTCGTTCGGAGAAATTTTCCATTTTTGCGACAGATTCTGCATTTCTGCCTAAAAAATAAACTATTTCCAACATCTATTCGATATAATCAATATTTCTCCTTAGTTATCTCTTCTAACAATGAAGGTATTTGTATTGTAATCGAGCTAGACTTGATATTTTGGCGTCAAATGAAAGCTCTCGCCGCCAAACTAACAAGGTTAAAATATTAGCTGCTGTTGGCTTGTCTAGAGGGACATATTGAGATTTTAAATTTAGGTATAAAAATGAATTAGAAAAGGTTTTCTCCACTATTATAAGGACAAAACATAGTGTTGTTCGAGGCGATTATGGGGTTTGTAGGGTTCCTCTTTCATATGGCTCGAACAACACTATGTTCTGTCCTTATAATAGTAGGGTATATTTTTCCTGTAGCTCATGGAAACAGCATTCTTCTATCAATCAGTAGGAAAATTAAATCCACTATTATAGGGACCAAAAACAGTGTTGCTCGAGTCATATGAAAGAGAGACCCTACAAACCTCATAATCGCCTCGAACAACACTATGTTTTGTCCTTATAATAGTGGAGAAAACCTATTCTAATTCATTTTTAGACCTAAATTTAAAATCTCAATATGTCCCTCTAGACAAGCCAACAGCAGCTAATATTTTAACCTTGTTAGTTTGGTGGTGAGAGCTTTCATTTGACGCCAAAATATCAAGTCTAGCTCGATTACAGTACAAATATCTCCATTGTAAGTTAATTTTCTCGAATGAAATTTATTGATGCAAAATGCAATACGAATAAAAAAATAATAATAACGTCTTGTGTATTACAATAAAATATAATATTCGATCAAAAACTTTTGTGTTTATGAAATAAGATAATCATTAAAGAAATTTCATAATAAATAGAAGTAAGATTGAGAATAATAAAAGCAACATAAAGATCATACGAATATTGAAGATTCAAAAGTGATTGATCAATCTATAGCAAAATTTAACGAAAATAATGACGACAAAAGGGTTTATAAAACAGCAAAAAATAAACGAACAATTAAAATTATAGAAAAATCATTGAAGTACCAGTAGATAATAGAATTATAAACGATACAACATGGAGGAAAATATATTTAATTAGCGAAAAATTTTGTGTAATGTGAAAAAGAAAAGATCTTTCAATCGATGCCAACGATTATCTCGTTGCGACAGTTGATGAATATATGAAGAGTATCAATGGCTAATTAAATAAAAAAAAGTATTAACAATAAATTTGATTTAAGAGAACAATTTAGGGTGTAGGTAAGGGTGTGGATGTGGATGTGGAAGTTAATCTTCCCGTTACCCACACCCACACCCTATTTTTTTTGTTTTTGTTTCCTACCATATGTTTCAAGTTCATGTCCATTTGCTATTAATTAATCACAATGTTTTATTAAATCTTTAACTTGAATAACTTGTTTTGAATGAAATCTATTATGTGATAACATAACAAAAAATTTAGCAATACAATAAAACAAAATGTGATGATATATTATAATCTGACATAGTTTATTCAATCATTTCAAGTTGATTGATAATATGAGTAAGAAAACGCTATTTGAAAAATAAATAGAACGATTAGAAATATAACGAAAATTCATCAGCATCTAATCAATCACAATTAACACGAATTAAAAAAGTAATTGAACAAGGAAATCGAGCATTGCAACTTGAAAATGAGTTTCATTTGTATTGATATATTTTTTAAGAGTAATTTTTTAGTTCAATAAAAACTAAAATAGAAAACAAAAAAACAGCAGAATAGATCAAATTCCCATGGATTGATCACTATTGATACTTGATGCATAACGTGAACCAAATAAAATAAATAATCAGTTGTCGAATAGTTATTTTATGAATATTATTTAAAGAATTATTTATTAGCACTTGTGAAGAAACATTTGAAGATTTTGTCTCAGCAGGCGATAATGAAACGATTTCTAGTTAGTAAAGATTTAATAAAAATTACATTAAGAGAATATTTTTAAATGAATGTTGTGTTAATACAAAAAAAAATGAATTTCAAATTTCGAATTGATAACATATCCTGCAGATCACTCACATCAATTAACTGGATTAATATTCGAATTTCAAGATAGAACCAAATGAAAATATGCGACACTTTCACAATAAGCTATTCTCATTAAAATCGTCGATATTTACGAAATCAGTTTTTCTGTTACTGTAACATTTTTATATTGAAATTTTCTTTCTGTAGGTTAGACTCTTCCTGAAATCTTAATAATAAAATTTCCATCTAAAATTCTGTCCACAGACAAGTTTCAGATCCGAGACTGTCATAGAGTATTTTTTTTCTTGTCCTACTCTAAGGACAGGGTGCAGGGCAGCAACAGATTAGAATAATACTTATAAATTGAATATGTCTCTTGCAAGATTTTAATCTTCAATAAAATAATGATATTCTCAGATGCTTTTAGTCACTAAACCCCGTGCTAGAAAAAAGAAGAAAGTAATTTTAATCGCAAAACGATATTTGTTTTTTACTAGGGTCACGTTTTCTTTACTTTATTTTATTTAATAAATATAAGTACGATTTTTATTTTTATAAAAAAAACATCAGTAAATTCTTTATATTTTTTAAATAAAGATTAAAAAATGTTTTATTTTTTCAAAAATAAACACCATAGGTGTATATGAACTATACAGAAAGTTTTTTTTGCATATATATTCTTTTTTTTATGCACTCACTTGATTGTCTAATGATATGACATGTCGAAGTGATATTCATGGCAAGAAAGAATATTGCTTCACATATCCAATTGTTATACTATGTATTTGTCTATTTATCCATAACAGAACAAATCTTTCTTTATTCTTTGATTTTCAAAAATAAATAATTCATCTATCTTCATTTTATAAATATAAAGATTTATTTTTATTTATACTTGTTCTTTCCTATAATGCAAAAATAAAGTTATAACTGAAAAACAAAGTTTCGTTGTGCTGAATTTCATAAAGTCAGCAGAATTTTCGACATAAAATTTTTAAGAACTCATATGTCTTCTGTTATGTTTTATGAAATTTTTTAAGTGTGTCGTGGTCTTCTAACATAAAATATGATCTTCTATTCTTGACTTGTGTTTGATAAAAATTGACCATCTTTTAATTTCATCGATTAAAATTAGATCTTCTGAATGAAAGGCAACTTTTCTTTCTTGTAGTTTTTTCTGTGCTCATCAAATTTTTAAGGAAGTAGTCAGTTCATATTCAGATTTCTTAAGACATGTAGCAGAAAAAAAACTCGATTACATTTCTAATCAACTTCATTTTATAAGCAAGGTTTAATTCATTAAAAATTATTTGTGAAATGACAATCAAAATGAATTGAAGATGAAATAATTAGATTAAAATCGACTAAAAACATTCGCATTTTAATCGATTGTTTAATCAGAAAAACTAAACTGGAATTAGCCTTTTTCTTTTTAATTTTTTTGGCATAGGATAAACGTTTTTCTCCTGCCAGCCAGTCTCTGGTTCAGACCCAATACGACATCCTAAAGGTTTTAGCTCAACCGATTAGTAGAAGAAGATTAATACCTGAAATGTTCTAACTAATATGTACTATTTAAAAGAAGTTTTACCTCTTTTGTACATTGAACGTTGATTTAAAATAATTAAGTGTTTCTTCCAAATTTTTTAATAAATCTTGTGTAGAAATAAGACTTAGAACTGATTTTATAGAAAATAATGTTGTTGAAAGTAATCGTTCAAAATTAACTTTTGTATCTTTATTTGTGTTTGATATTATTGATGAATCTTTATCATTCTCTAAAATAAAAAAACAAATGAATTCATTCAGACAAGACATGATCCAACACATTCTTCAAATCTAAAATTTTAGAACTCCTTTCTTCTACGAAAGCTGAAATATCAATTATAGAAAATGATCTTCTGCCCAAAAAAAAATGATGATTGTGAAGTTTTTTGCAATAGTTCGAGAACATTAATAAAATAATTCAATTTTTGAATAACTTGAATCATTTGTGCTACTTTAAAAATATTCTTTCATTTGTTAAGATTTGATAAATTTTCAAATAAAAAGAAAGAATTCAAAGAAACATAATAAATATCTTTTCTTCTCTTTACTTCAAAATATTAAGTTATTAAGATCATTTCATATAAATAGAAGCATAAGTAAACAAAGTTCATCATGTTGATTATGAAAAAAAAATGATCGAATTGTTGTTGATCCTAAAACATTTGAAAGAGCATAAATACCTTCTAAACCTCCAACTTATATAAAAGACAAAAATAACAAACAATTTATATTCGAGTGGATGTTTGAGCTAAACAATCAAATATTAATGTTGGTAAGCATGATATTGTTTCACATTGCACTCCATCATTGAATATAATTACAGAAGTATTTGTTTGTTGTAATGAATAATGAATTTTATGCATCCATTGACAGGAAGAATTGATCCATTTAGGTAAATAATGTATTGACCATTGATATACTAAAAAAGTGAATTGTGATCAACAAACCTTAAAATCAAAAAGTAGCTAGTAACTAACTTCATACAATAAAATCGACTGATGCATTCAACTTCGAAAATAAAACTACCTAGTTAACTGACATCTCTACAATTGACATACTTAGCAAAAGTTAAAGTAGCTGCTGGACGAACACTTGTATCATTATCAATAAGAGATAGAAAGATAATGTCAATACAATGATCAAGTCATGATCGATTCTAAAAATAAAAGTAAAACAAAAAAAAACAAGATATTGTTTTTATCTTCTATATATGATTAGTTTTAATTTACTGTTTTTTTATCTGTTATTGTTGTTGTTCAAGATAAATTAGTATTCGAGAAAATCAATATTACGCACAATTTGAGCTAGAGCAACCTATTTTATACACATAGACAATTTTTTGTAATCATAAGTTTCATTTGTCTACTTTAGCAAGAATATAAGAACTTGTACTATGTTGAGTAGAATCTTTTAATAATTCAATTCCTATGATTGTAAATGTATAACATGTGTATTATTATCCTAAAGACATAATCGAAATGTAGAAAGTAATTCTGCTAATATACCTAATTGAATATATTTATAAACAAAAAGAAAAAATATTTTTATCAAAAACAAGAGACGATTTAGTATTCTAATCTAACCTTGAACTATCTTGTGAATCAATTGATACAAGTGAATATTCATTAATAAAAGAATTATTAAATGAATTTGATAATGATAATAGTCTTAAAAGATGAATTGTTTTTTTTAATTAATGTAGCAAGGAAAGAAATTTGCATATGTATCACATAAATATAGATCGTCTACCTCGATGTTCGATAGATTTTAATGCATTACAAGTCATATAGAGATAAGAATTTCATATCAATTACAAAATTTTTATTTAATCAGAAATCTTCAAAGATTAAAGAAAAACTCATTCGAGAATACAATTGATCTCATATCATAATGAAAAACTGAACATATCTTTCGTACTAGATATGTACAGAATTCGTACTTTAACTTCGAACTTTGTTTTTGAGGTAATTATGTGATTGTATAATTTCAATCTCTGACATACATAAATGCAGCCTCTGGACTTTAAAACTTTTGTATGTCTAATCTATTTAGTAAAGTGTTTTACTTGATATATTTTCGAGTCTAATAATGTTCTAGTCTTTTGTTGGTTTCAAAAAGATTACAATTTCATATTGTTTTATTTCAACAATTCAATAGTAAAATCTTCATATCTATCAGATAACTCTCACTAAAACTTAGAGACCATAACCAATTGAAGCCACGTTAACTAAACTCTGTTACAAGTTCCTTCATCAGATTTATCCTATTCATCTGAGTCCTCCTACTGTTACAACATTGGAAATAATTTTGGATATATAAAATAAATGTATTTTACTGAACTGAAACTTTACAAAAAAGAAAAAGGTCTCAAAAAAGCATTAAACATACTTACACTAGGATAATCAAATTATTAACACATTGAGCAAATGTCTAATTCGAAAAAAAAATATAATTGATTAACAAGTTTAGCAACTGATGTTTGTTTTTCATTATTAATCATTGATTTTGAATATAATTCATCATTCATTTTATATACTAAAATATCGTGTTGTTTATTCATTTCAATAAATCAACGTTGATATGTTGAATAATCTATTATTTTAGAAAAAAAAAACTTGTTGTTCTCTTTTCACAATATTTACCTGTGTTTAATGTGTGACTAATACAAGTTACTTCTATAGATTCAATTTGAATTGAAATTAATAATTGATCAAAATCAAATAAATTTAAATATAATTTCATGTGTTTCCAATGAATTTCATATTACATTATGATCTTTTATGTTGTAAACAAATATAAAATATCGTATCAACATATTGAAAAATAAATATTTACATAGAAAATAAAATCATTCATTATTTATCAAATACTGATTGAAAGATGTTGTTCATTTGTACCAATATTTCTCGTTCTTGTTATTGATCGTTGACTTTTTCTTGATGATGAGTGAAATTTTTTGACATGTAATTTAAGATAACCAATTATTAAAATTTATACTATGATTTTGATTATAATGCTCAAATAATTAATCTGTTAAAATAAAAGACAAATTATAATTAATTGAAATAATTATTTGAAACAAAACTTACCAATTACATTTATCATTAGAAAACGTTCTATAATCATAGGATAACATATTGACTGAATAGGACATGAGAGGTTCCTGAAAATAATTTATTATTAATATTAGGAAAAAAAAAGGAAAATTGATTCTCACTCGACTTCATACCTTAACTATAACGATTGTCAGCGAATCAACTATGACTAATTTATTTCATTTCTCATTAATATTTAATGATAAATAAAATTTTATTATTTTTACTACAAATGATGAACAGTTTCTCAATCGGTATTTCGTCGAATAGTATGAGACTACCTATTCTACAATCATTTTCTATGTTTCTATTCAATCGCATAACTTTTTTCTGATTACTTCTTTAGAAGAGGTTTCTTAGATGACAAGAATTTTCTTTTTTACTTACTTTGATTTTTTCATCATTAATTGATCAACCAAGAATATAAAAAATAAGTTCATTATATTTTTAATAAAATGGTTGAATCTTTTTCGAATGTATTGCAATTGCAGATTCGTCAAATTGCCATAGAACATTTAATTGAAATTGAAATTGAAATAAAACAAACCTTTGAATGCTTTTTATTCAACATTAGGATTATCTTTTATAATCCTATTTTATAATTCATACAAAATTATTAAAAAAAAAGAATTTTTTTTACAATACTTTTACAATAGTCGTAACTGATTTAAAATTATTTTCACCTTTATCTCTAGATTTCGATAACATGTTGTTGTTGAAAATAATTTTAAAACTTCAAGTAGTTTACTTAGTTTATTCATTTTGTTTAATTTATATTGAATTCATTTATTTTAAAGCTAAATAAATAAGTTTAAACATTTTTTGATAATCATAATAAATGAATGAATAGTTGACGGAAAAAGTCTAACGTCGATTGAATATTCACTTTCATCAATCGATGAACGAGAAACTATTCTACAAATTTTTATATTAGATTCATAATTTTTACTGTAAATTATTATTTAAAAAAAATCAACTATTGCACTTGATCCATTTGAACTTCTGTTTTATTATATTAAATTCAATCAATATGATCATAAAATAATATTTTTGTAAAACGTTATGTAATAAGTAAGAAAATGATTAAATTTATAAAAATTTCTTTTTCACTTTCTTTCAATTATGTCTTCTATATGTATGTTACTAATCAAAGAGAATAGTCGATAATTTTTTTTTGTGTTCTTCTTTCGTTCAGTCATCACTCTTATAGCATGATATTGAGTGCACGACATCTCATTTGTTCTTACACATTCCAGACGAAAAGAAAAGTAAATTGAACATAACATGTGTAAAGACGACATAGATATCGTGCACTCAATATGGCAACATGCGTTAAAACAACCGGTTGTCATCATACGCTGCGTATTAAAATTCCGTCAACGTCGTCTTTCTTCGCGTTTCTATGTTTCTTCTCGTTCTTCGTAACAGAAGAAAAACAAATTTAAAACAAATGGAGCTTTCGAGGGTGGCTCTAAAACAAAATGAACCTT
>CAJNOL010000232.1:70851-195671 GCA_905250125.1 Rotaria sordida
GTCGCCGTTTCATTCGAAGATGATATCGATGTATAGAACATAAAATTATCCATTCATGAAACCTCACTCTGATCCATTTTCTTCAATCAATCTTAAACAAAAGAATCAAACATCATTTTTATGAGTTCACTTTCACCCAGATCCTCACAGGTGGATGTGTATGTAAGTAGATGTGGACTGTGGATGAGTGTGGAGTAGGTTTCGAGTTTCTGTAGGGTCTAGATATGGGTGTAGATGTGAGAGTTGGATGTGGGCTAGGCATGGCAATGAGTGTTTATGTGAGTGTGGATGGAGAGAAGACCTACATTCACACAGACATATGCATCCCATTCTCATGTTCAGCTCACGCCCACTGCTGTACTCATACTCACAACCACCACACATACACCGAACATTCACACCTAAATACTATTCCACACGCACATCTATCACGTCCACCCACATCCAGTATCATAGGATGTAAGTGTCGGTATGCGTTGGGTGTGTACTGAAAAACAGATGTGTTACCCAATCATTTTGAAACGAAGTCTAAACCCTCGAAAAGGTTTCGCAAAAACCTTTCACATCTTCGAAAAATTTCAATAATATTGTGCAAAAGGCAGAAAGATTGCAAGAAAAGAATTGTTCGTCTTCTTCGTTAAATAGAGATTGTTGTATTTTGTTTTGTTGCTTGGTAAGTTGTTAGATATGCGAGTGTCTTTTGTTTGCTAGTAAACGAAAGATTATTTTTATCATTCATTTTTAAGTGTGTTTGTGCAAACAAATGTGAGTCTGCGTCAAAGAACAACGATAACGAACGAAACAAATGCATCATCATCGTTCGAATGCAATAGTATCTATAATAACAACTCGCATTCTTTCCATGAATGAGAGATGTGCACAGTTATAATAAGGTGACACAAGAAAAAAAATTGTTACAATATAATCACGTGTTTTTGAAGGCACAAAATTTTAAATTCAAGAAAACAATGAACGAATGAATGACAGTCGAAGTATATACTATAAATACTGAAAGATTTTTCATTTTCAATTCTGCTAGTATATAGTCTCCAAAAAAATATTTACACTATCAATAATTACTTTTTGAAAATTTATCAAGAAAAATTGACCAATCTGAAAAACAAGCATTCTGTACGGTCGTTGTGTGGATATAAAGAGAAGATTCTGATCTTCGTATCCGTATATTCACCATCTGAGATTCGCAAAATGTTTCAAAATACAACTTGCCATTGCAATCTCTGATGAAGCTAAAATATAAAATATTTACATTGTCATTCTCTATATTACAGAACTTATAGATTTGAGTCGAGTTTTTTTTATCGATCTTCAATCAGTTTCAATTATTAGAAAACTGGTCTTCTGAGAGTTAACAGAATATTCTAGAAGTATTTTTTAGTTTATCTTGTATGGAAATAGTCTTCACACTCACCTTCTAATCTTAATGCTCTCACAACAATTCTCAGAATATCATCATGAGTCACAATGAAGAAATGATCTTTGACATGAATCGGTTTCAGATTTCACCACTAAAATATAATCAATCCTATCGATTTTATTTCATTCAAGATCATTATTTCCAATGTAACAAGAATGATATGATGTGATTTATATTATTATCTCAATAAACATATATGTATCTCGATGATTTGAACAGATTAGCTTGGATCTGTCAATTACTAGTTGGTTATGTTCCTCTAATGTATTTGCCAATTAATCTTTATTGTTCGACATACTTTCCAAATTGTCATTTTCGTATTATATTATTGAAAACATTTATTATTATTTTTCTATTTGGGTAGGAAGGTGTTTTAGGTTCCATAGAGCAAAAATAGTTCCAGATTTTTTGTGCTAAAAATTTTTAGGTTTAGAGGAACTCGACGAATTTGATACCTTTCATACGAAAGCGTTTATAGTTCGGAAAAAAAAGAAAAGACTTTGCGCTTTTCACATAGAACCATTATGAGTCAATAAGATAAAAAAACTGTTTTGCAGTTGACAGTTTCATCCACAGAAAGAAGTTTTGTATATTTCCGCAAAACTTTTTACGCGAGTGGTTATTATCAAAGGTTTTTCCACAGTCTATTTTGCATGAACGGCATGTTGAAATGTTTTATGTAGACCATTTTGCATAGCTGACAAATGAAATCATTTCTGACACGCAACATAAATCTAATGTTTTATCTCGTGATTAGAAGTATATTTTCGTTTATTTATCACTCTGATTAACTGTCGTAGTAGTTAACGGTTAGTTTGATTCGTAGTTATTGGAATCGAGATGTTTGACATAGAGAGTCTGTACTATAACCTCTGCCTTTCAGTCTACTTTGTTCATTCGTGTATCGCATATTTACACATTGCTCTTGTATTTTGATCTTATGAACTATATATGTGATCAAGAGTAGTAGAAAACATTTAGTGACTTCTCTGGTTCAGATCAAAGAAGACCACTGTAGATTTTACTAAGGTGGTATGTGGATATTTTTAGGTTATCGTAATGTGACTTTTTAGATACATGGTAAGAGTCGATCAAATCAGTTTGCATTTATACCAAAATATAGTTTGATTTTAAGTATATAAAAATAACTGATGAACATGGTTTTCTTTAGAGCGTATCACATAGTTTCTGTAGCTACTACTACAAAAGATAATATATAAATTCGAACAATTTGTAACTTCATTAAATCCTCAGCTGAGATTAGCAATTTTTTAAAAGTGACTCACAAAAATATACAAAAACCAGCTTAAAAGCGTCCAAAATGGTTTCGAAAGCTTGTCCATAGAGGAAATATGAAATATATGCGAAAGTTTCACGGACGCTCTTAGGATCGTCGGAGACAGAATATCGGATTCTGGCACAAATGGCCCGCTAAAAGATATTCCGAAAAAGAAAAGCTCGTAATCTGCAAACGGCCTTTTACCATTTATGTGAAGCTGTGTGGTTTTATTCATTAGACAATTGTCTAACATTCTCAAGCGACAGTCATATGTAAGCAAAGGCTGTCATTACTGATCGAGATTTCCAGAACGTTCCAAGTACATGAAAATTCGTGAAGATGTTTCTTTTTTGCTCTCCAGTATCAAACATGGTAAAAGTCGTTTTTTCAAGTATAAAAGGTTTTAATTGAAAGAACTTTTGAAAACTTTCATTGTTCATCTTTGCATTGCTTCTTTTCTTTTTGCATTTCGAAGTTTTTCTGAAAATCTTCTTCAGCTCAAAAATACTCTACCTTTAAAGTTCTTTTTCTACTTATTTTAAATAAATCTCTCTATATTGAATAAATCGTCTAAACTAACAACATTTTTATCCTTCATCAGTTAAGAGAACAATAGACAGTCATTTCTTATGATTAAAATCTTATGGAAAACTTGTTATCTTTACTGAGTTTATAGAAATTAGTACTATATTTGACTAGTGATGGTATTTATTGTATTATAATTTTTGTCATAATCTTACATTGTGATTTAATATCCTACAACACGTCTCGAAGCGAATGCAACTCTCTAGAAGGAAGATATCTTCATATCTTGAATCATGAAGTCTGATTTCATTTCATGAAGGAATTCTACGCTGTCTAATAGAGAAAAGTTTGAATTTTTCACTGACTTTAACATTGATTCTAAGAAGTGAATATAATATCTTCTAGTATCAACAATCTACAGAGAAAACTTGTGAGAGGTACGCATAAACTGTGATAAATTCAATTTTTAATTTTAAATATTTATTTTTCTGTTTAACATTCAATTCATTTCATGTATCATAAGCCAAAGTTTTTACTGTCGGTAACTATTATCAATGAATAAAGTAATATAACTGTTGTAGGGGGGGATTAAAATTTCCCTAGAGCAAATTAAAATTTTAATTTCCTCTGTAGGAGGATTTTAGATTGCCCTAAACACCAATAAATGCATTGATATTTTTATTCACAAGCGTATTGTACTTCAGTAAAAATTATTAAATAATCTTTTAAAACGACAAACTCATTACTATTATTGCACAGAGACACTGCCTCTTTGGACAGTTGTTCTCCAAAACAAGTTTTTTTAGAACTCTATTTGTCAAAAACCAATTCGAAGTGCCAGTGTCGCTGTGTAGCAATAATCATGAATTTATCGTTTTGAAAGATTATTTAATAACAATTGTCGACTAAATTAATCAAAAAAAATCACACACAAGAATTTAGGAAAGTTTTGAAATAATTCTCTCTTAAGCCGAGACTGAAAATGCTAACGTAAACTCACTGCAAAGTTTTTATTATCAATAGCACGAAAATAGATGCAAAATGTAGGTAGCTGAATACTTTTAGTTAATAATTCTTGGATCGCTCTATTTCTAATCATCGTTTTTTTATTTATTATCACGCGATAATGAACAAATGTTTGTACCTGAAGGTCATCATTCAATAGAAACTAATCATTCTATATCACGAAATTCAGAAGAATTTTATTAGAATGCAATCATAATCGAGATATATGAAAGCTAGCCATTTCAAGATTGATATCAATATATATATATACAAATTGCAGAATAAATAAACTACAACAATGTAAAGAATCAGGATAGTTTATAGTCCGAGTGTAGACACAAGAATACTGGCTTATAAGATAAAATTTACTTTATTCAATTAAATATCCGAACTATTTGAAAAATATAGGATAGTTTTTAAAAATTAGACAGTAACCAAAATAGACGATTTCATAGATGGCTAATCTGATACTCTTCAAGATATCAGAACGGATTTAGAGTGGTCTTTTATTTCAATGATATAATTGATACACTCTGATGTTTCATAATCTCCTAATAGAATAATATTAAACAATACCAAATAGATCAATATTTTCATAATTAACAATCAAAGCACAATGTTATTGCTTATAAAGGCATGGATAGTTATTTGATAGTCTATCATTTACTTGAATATCTTTCTTTCGTATTGACAACATTATTTATACATTGTCTTCATACATATATATGTATATGTTCACATTTATTATATAGAAGAATGAACATCAATACAGTTGACTGTTGCAGTTTAATTTGATAGACAAAATGCAAAACCAAAAAAAAAAAAGAGAAAAAACCAACAACAAGGACAATTTTTTTATTTTTTCTATGTCTGTTCAAATTTGTCTATTAATGCTTCTTCATTAACAAGAAACACATGAGTTTGTGTACGATCAAGTGTATTTAAATGTTCTATTAAATTTGTTTGATTACCAATTAATTTTGGTTGAGAAAATTTTGAATCAAAATTATAATATTGTTCTCTATTAATACGTTTTATAGTTAACCAATGACGACCAGGTTTTGTTAATGAACGTACTATAGGTAAACGATCAAAAAATGGTCGTTCAACAGGTATATTTAATAATAAACCAAAATAATCATCAAAATTAATTGTATTAAAAGATTCTGTACTATCAATAATACGTACTGCATAACCTTGAAGTTTTAAGGCTTCAACGATAATTCTTAAATCATAATTACCAGTATAAAATGTTGAATATTCATTCCAAAATAATGATTTATCATATTCATGTACAATTGAATCAAGCATTTGTTTATTAAAAATTTTTTTTTGGAAAAGACTATTCAATGAATGTAAAGCACATAATTGTAATCTTTGTTTTTCATGATATAATCTCGTTTCTTCATGGTTCATTTTAAATTATATATGTATAGATTAAATAAAAGAAATCAACAATTAAAATAATAATAATAAAAAAACAAATTACATTATCTAAAAAAAGAAATATTGAAATTTCGATATTATCAAATGCAAAGTTATGTTATAATTCAACAAACTAACGAAGATATTTTAAAATGCAAAAATTAGTTGAATATGGATATCAATCCATGTTTGTTTTTGATAAAATATTTTTTAAATTGCTAAACTAAATTCCTTATCTTTCTAAATACGTGTTTTTGTTAGAAATATGTCATATTCTTTTTCATACAATAGAAATCAAGCTTCCATGCGAAATTTGGACAATCCTGTCTTATTTAAATTTACGACTAGTAAAATGTTGATTGATCATATCACTTCATTGTGATTAATTGTTGCCAGTAGTAAATTATCAATCAGAGATAAAGCTTTGAGATCTAACATTTTATTAATATCTATCATCGAAAATCCTAATCAATTCCATCTCTGATTTCTTCATCTTGTTCAGGATAAATTATATGTATCTATTTTATTTGAATCTAATCTTACAGTGAATTCTAATCATTTATTATTATCATCTGTAATGAAGTTTTAAATGAATTAATAAATAATTCATCAATCTGTATTTTGTAAAGAAATTCATAAAATGTGATGTTCTATGAAACACTCCGAATATGTTTTAATCTCAATCACGTGTGAAATTTTTGTTAACGGTGTCTAGTCACACTTCCGATAAGATTAATGAAAAAAATGAAATTTAATAAAAGTAATGACAAAACTATAAACATACTTTATCTACTATTTTATGATTACACTCTGCTTATGTTTTTCTTTTGTCTGTACCGTTTTAATTCATCATATTTTAAATGATAAAGCAGAAAATAATCATACAATTAATATGAATCCATAGTAATATTGTCATCAAGTTATGACGATAAATTTCACATCGATGAAGCCATGAATGTTCTGACATATGATAGACATATGAATCGAACGAATAAAAATATTCTATTCTTGGTTTGATCAACGACTACCGTCATCTATCACAGTTAACTTGTCTGAGATTCTTTTTTCTTCTTTTTTTATGCTTAAAAAGCCTATTAAGAACCGATTATTCCAATATTACAATGGTAGACTTTAAAAATTTTTTAAAATAATAATATAAAGTCAAAATGTAATAAAGAATTATTGCATAAAAGTTGAGCATAATCAGTAATATTATGTGACTAAAAAATGATTGATACTTCAATCAAGTCACAGTTACAATATTTTGTGCATAAAAATAGACCAGAAATATAGAAAAATGACTAGTTTGTATATATCATTATTTAAATAATGTAAAGTATCACAAAGACCAAGATATGTCATACCTCGAAGTGTAAACCGATGCATTGATCAGTGCCCATGTCGTTTAAACCGCTCAAAAACTGACGGTTAAGCGTTCGGTTAAACCGCGATTTCCTTCCTGCATAACTCTAAATAAGAGTGCGCTGAAGCCGCCGGTACCAGCCACATCAGCTAAATTCGCTTAGTTTTGGAGTTTGATTTTTTATTAAAAATTATTATGGCGCATTAATATGGACTTTTTTTGACTTGCAATCGTTTTTTTTCAAGATTGAAAATAATAATTTAGCAGTAAAATTCATGAAGAAATGAGAAAACCATTCGAACCATCAGTTTTTTAAAGAACAGCGGTCAACCATAGGTTTTAATGGAAATCAGCGACATGGACAGTAGCGACTGCTACTTAGGATTGATCAAAAGTTCTAAGCCAGGTGTTTAAAGAATCTTGTCGGATAACGTAATCTATTCAGAAATAGAAAACTAAATATACCATGTTGTAGAGCTTTTTTAGGCGCGTCGAATGGTATATACTAAATCCTGTTTTTATAAAACTTTGAAAGAACTAGAGTCAATTTATTGATAGACGACTACATACCCACACCCACATTGACAAGATGACTGAAGATGCTGTGCATATGAGGTTGTAGTCCATCAAAAACTCTATAACAATCGTATGTGTGAAAAAAGATTTTACAAATACTTTCGACTAATATCAAGGACCACAATATTCGGTAACCTCTTATATTTGGGTGTGTAGTCGTCTATCAGTAAATTGACTCTAGTTCCTTCAAAGCCTTATGAAAACAGAATTTACTATATACCATTCGACGCGACTCAAAAAGTTCTACAACATGGTAGATTTAAGTTTTTATTTCTGAATAGGTTACGCTATCCGACAAGATTCTTTAAATATTGGACTTAGAACTTTTGATCAACCCTAAGTAGAAATATTTAAAAAACCACCTGTGACCGAAATGTTTCTATGAGTTTTTTTTAAAAATTTCCTCGATTTTGAGAAATTTTCAAATAAAAAAGAGAAATGATAGCAGAGAACTTATTGATAAGAGATCAAATGGTAACATCTCCAAAAATTGATTTAGAATTTGGAAAATTTTAAAAAACTAAATGTCGATGTTTATATTGTAGTAGTAACGATTGGAATCTTCAGCAACTATTTTGGGCAATAGTGGCAGCTAATATATCCAGTGATTTATCTAACGTGAAGGCCGAAGAAGCAGCGCTTCTCTGAAGATTCAATTAGGTTTCGTGCAATTTGTGGTTATTATACAACCCTTCCTGAGCAAATCTCAATACAGTTTGATCAAATCAAAATGATTATATGCCCTAATTTGATACAACTTCCGATCTAAATTAGCAATATCATTACACATTCTATTTCAAAATAGAGACTGTCCATATTTGTTTCGATTAAGCAATAATGCGAACAAAAATTAAATACATTTGAGAAAAGCTATTGTCTAATTTCTTTAATGCTGCTGTTTAAAATACTTGTAATAATTGAATGATGTCTTGGTAAGAAGAAAGACAAAGTATTTTCCTTTACCAGTTGTCATCTACTTTCTTTTTGCTACTTCAGACGGACGAGATCGTACATCTGCAACAAATTGCTAACTCAGGCATTCTCTCTTCCTGTTCTACGCTAACTTCAAAATACTTTTATTCTTTTCATTTTATTTTGTTTCTTTTTCAAAAATTAATTGAGACTAGTGATATTTTCTTTAGAAATAAGAAAGAATCGAACCGTATAGGATTTCAAATCTATCTACGCTTGGATTATCAGAATTTATGCATGATTCAATGAATCATATTACGGTGAGTTATTGAATAGTCATTTCAAATTGGTTCACTAGGTTAAAGATCATAAGAGTCGGTAGTAGTACCTATCATTTCCTATCGTCGGATATCTAGATAATAAATTTATACAATTATACTGCTTTCATTTCACATTGATTTCAAAGAATAGAGCATTTAACTTTGTATTAATTACAATAAGAACAAGTCTATTGAGAAACTTGTACTAGTGCCTGTTATTCATTATTTAATTGCAAGTCAGCGGTACCTTTATTAAAAAGTTGGTTTTATTCATTGGCTTGTTGACTGAGAGAAATACTGAGTTGATTTATATGCGTTTTAAATGTAATTTTGCTTTTTGCGAACATTTTTTTCCGTCGAAAGATTCATCTTGGCTTATGCATCACTGTTCAATTAAAAACAGAATTATATCAAAAAGCTGCTTAGAGAACTCACATAAAGATCAAAGTTAATGACATATTATTAAAATCAAAGGTGACAGATGATTAAATGGTAGAAGAAGCATTATGTCGCAATTCTATTTTTGATTGAAATCTGATGCTTATCCTCCGATAAATTTTTCAACGAAAGAAAACATTCGACAAAAACATCTTGACACCCATATAAATTGACCCAGTTTTTAATGCTGATTTGAAGTTTGCGATTAGTTTTGACTCTAATAGAGAGATTTTAATTTAAACTTTAATAAATACCACTCAAAAAAAGCACTAAATCATGTGTAAAAAATAGTGTACTTCGAACTTATCAGGCAGCCAATAGTTGTTGAACATGAAAGATATATGATTCTGTAAATTTTGAAAAGTACTATCGACTGCTACATATAGATTTACTTCTACTGAATTCTTTGAATTTCTCTTAGTCAACAAGCCAATGAATACAACCAATTTTTAGGCAAATGTACCACTGACTTCCATTGAAATAAACGAAGAGAAGGTAATAGTAAACTTTTTCTAATTGTAATTAGTTCCGAGTTGAATGTTCTATCCGATGAGACTGATTTAAAATAGAAACAATATTACTGTGTAAATTTATTAGCTAGATACTTGACGATGAGAAATGAAGGATAATATTTCTGAATCGATTTGAAATAATTATGGAACGACTCACGAGGGCAGGCTCGCAAGTGTATAACTTGCTAATCGACCTGATATTTTGTTCGTAAGTAAGCTTTGACGAAACTAATCGAAGTCTATAAAGGTTTGTCCCCATGCACTTTCCTTCTCAAGTTATCACAATTTTACTGTACTACTGATAGAAAAAGTTTCAGTTTGAAATTTCCTAATTCGTTTGTTTCGCAAATATCTTGCTAAAGATAAAAAATTCAGTAAAACTATAATAACTTGATAAGTTGAGGTTCTCTCATTAGTGTAGTCACATCTAAAAATTATTTCTCCAAAAAAGAAAAATAAAGAAAACAATAAAGTGAATTAGTTCATCTTATTCTACAGGTGGTATACAGATTTTTAGTAGATAGTTTATTATTTTATAGTAGAATACTTTCAAAATAATCATAAGCAAACTGTATCATAATTATTCTAGTAGTATATTGTAATTACATACCTAACTAGAGAAAGTATTCAATTACATGTTTTTCATGACAAAAACGATTGATAAACGATACTTGCAGGTTCCGTTTTACTTCTTGTAATCAGCAGAATTAGACACACGTGTAATATAAGTTAGGTTTATAATTTTCATAAAAAGAATATTTGTAACTAGAAATATCAATGTTATATCATTAAAATTGAATTGCTCAAGAAATATTTCTGTTTTTTCTTAGTATTTATGATAAAATGGGAACTTATCGACAGATTCGTTTAGTTTTATGGAAAAATTTTACTATTCGACGTCGACGATGGGTATGTTAAAAATTCAATAAAAGAAAAAAAAACATAGCCTAATCTTTGCTTTGTCCTATGATATAGCCTCGAGTAATATTCGAATTCATATGGCCTCTATTTTTATTTCTTATTCTTATGTGGGTACGAACAAGAAATTTAACATCGTACTATGATGCTTGTAAGTTTGCTTGTTTTTTTTTTTCTTAAATAATTTTTTCTTTTGAATGAATTTATTCAGGTCATAATGATCCAAAATATCTTGGATCAACAGGATTTTTACCTGCATTACAAAGTTATATTTGTCGATATAATAATACATGTTATAATCAATCGAAAACAACCGATGAATTCAATGATGAAACATCGTTTGTTTTATTTTTTGCTTTTTTTTTGAATAGGTCTTATATGTTTATTATTTTTTTGTTTTAAAGATTTTGGAACGTAATTATAAATTTATCTGAAAGTCTTTCGATTATTTTAAAAGATGATGAAATATTCAGTAATATAAGTGAACTTTTTTCTCAAGTAAATTCATTAATTAGTTTAACAAATGTTTGGAATGGTAAGCGATATATATTTGAGTGCGATCAAATATTGTTTTTTTTATTTAAAAAAAAAATAATAATAAAGGTTCTATTTGTGCAAATGAAAGCATGAATGATTTTAATCAAACAATACCAACAGTAATAATTACAGACCTCTTTGCCAATCCAATTAGTTTATCGAATCTTCATCAATTCTGGTTTATGAATAAAACTCAAAATTCATTATCAAATTTAGAAGTTGCATCAGAAATCTATTATGTATCTAGACAAAGAAATTTTTCTTATGTAAATCAAAAAACAAAACAAGAACTGAATAGATTTTAATATTAATTTTCATTTCTTTTTAGTCATATCAAACGGAAATAGATATTCAACAATCATTTTGTATTAATGGAGAATTTAATAGAACGTTTTCAGTTAATCAAATACAAATAAATGAAACAATAAATTTTTTATGTTATAATTTATCAGCAATTGATTTAAAATCGTTTTTAATCAGTGTACAAGAACAACTTGATCAAATATTTTTAGTAACAAAAAGAAATAAAGATTTTTATTATTATTTTTTTCTATTTGTTTTATTTAGATTGATATGACGTCGATTATGGAAAGCTTTGTTGTTGGTGGATCTAAGGTGATTTGTTTTTATTCATTGAATTTTTAAAAAGGAATTTATATTTTCTAGATTGTCAATACAACACAAACACTTCGTAATCGTTTGGAAATACTTAATATTAACTTTCCATTCGAAGAATATTATAGTAATATCAGGTAAGATTTTCAAGATACAAATATTTTTAATTATTTAAAATTGATTTTGCATTCTAATATAAAAGAAACAAGAGTTCAGTAAGATATAACATTGAAACAATATTGTCTGTAGTTCAATCTATATGAAAAATATTCGTGTAAAGTTTTTCTCACTTAACTATTTCATTGCTACGATATAGAATCGTAATTCATTGATTTTGCATTTCCAAATAGATTCCATCAGAAGATTACATATAAGGCAAAAAAGTCTAATTTTTACTGCACTATAGTCTACTATGAAGTGATCCTGGTCATGACTATGTGCGATTGAAATAGAGACATCTTCCAGGTATTAGATTTCTTGTTGTTTATTATTCAAATCAATAATATCAGAAAGAAGTATTAAAAAAAATAAGAGAATGTGGATGTCTCTTAATTGAGTCTTTTTGATAAATTTTAAGGTGTCCTAAAAAAGAAAAACATTTCCATCAGAATAATTGAAATTAAGATAAATGCATGGGGAGGATAGCCTGAGGTCGGTTCTTTCATAAATCATATGATTTTTTTGTTTGACATCTCATTTTTTGCCAAAAATGTTTGATGACTTCCATCATCTTCTCCTTGAAAACTATGGCTTCTTTTTCAGGAAAAATGGAAAATCTTTTTTCTCAGTCTATATGTTTTCTGATCACACCTGACAGATCCAATTTTTTGAATTAATCTTTTTTTATTATTATATTAAAATATACTTCTATAAATAATTAAATGACAATTTTTATTTTGACAATTATTCAAGCTATTGAAGTTGTCATCTTTTTTTCTTGTGCATTAAAATTCAAAATTCAAAAAGAAGCACTCTGTCAAGCACTGCAGTCTGACATGCTCTTTTAAATGAAAAAGAAATTAAATTCATGGAATGATGAAGGCTCACAGAGAATTTCGAATTGCCAAATGAGCAATTTTGGAGCGTTGTTTATATTGAATATCTTCCGGAAACATCATAATATAAGGATGAAGATTTTAGCATAGTCTATTCACTATTGTCCTAACATATTCTGAAAATTTCACGTGATTTAAGTGAATCTAACCCAAAATCGAGTTTTGAGGAGGGACTGGTCGTAAAAAACTTGCAAAATACAGCCATGATGCTTCATTTCGTGGCAAAGAATTAATATTACTATAGAATAGTTCATCGATTATTTATACTTTTGGAGTTTATTTCGAAATCTTTCACAACGGCAACTCCTCATAAATCTATTTCGGATTTCCTTCGATCATAATATGCAAAAAAAAGAAGAGTTTTCTTTTGTAGATTAGGAGTTAATAAGCACATTACTGCTATATTTAGTACTGATTACTGACAAAGAAATCGCCGAAGTGATTCCTCATTGTTGAGTTCATATTTTGATCATATAGAGAAAACATCTCAACTAAAATAATCTTAAAATCATTCGGACTTAGAAGCCTTCTTTGTAGAGTTACGACAGTTTTGTTGGATTTTTTTATCAGAGAAAGGGAAATTGAATAAAGAGTTTCCGTGAAAGTAATTGTTTCCTTTTTGAAAATATTCAATATTCAAAAATCAATAAGATTTCACAAATGACGAAAAGAAAAGTCGATAGTTTTCGAAGATTTCAAGAAGAAGAAACAATCACTTTGATTGAAAATTTTTAGGGTACTCTTTGGATCATGATACCTACCATCTATAGACAAAATTTCAAGTCAGAAACTTTTTGTTTAATTTTCCTTCTTCTGGATCTAGCACAATTGTCGTACTTGTAGAGAGAAGATTTATAGAATCAATTCCAATCTAGAAGTTCTCCATATATGGACTATTCCAGGCAAAACGGGACATACCCATCTCTTCCATTTGACTTTGATTTTTTAGAAGGGTTATTTTTCTGAATAAGTTCTTTTAGTATAGACATATGCAACAATGTTGACTCTTTCAGCTGACTATAAATTACAAAATAATTCGCAAATATTCTCGCTAACCATACGATAAAAATATTCAAAAGTTTTAGAATATCTTTTAATTATATGGAGCATGATCCTAATTTCTACCCTATACTTCAATATTTCTTTTAGATCGTATTTCACAAAAGCTATAGCTTCATCTTTTCAGGCCCACCGTACTTTATAAAATACAATTTTTTCAAGTTTCTTAATTTTTGAATAATTCCATTCTAATAAGTTCACTTACATAGGGAACCTGATGGATCTTTGGAACACTACTTCATTTCTAAAAAGAAGGAGGGCGAATAATGCCCTTTTGCGATTCGCAAAATATTTCAATTTTCCATGTTGAAATCAAGTTAGAAATGGTTCCTATTAATATTTTAAAAGATTGATTTAGCAACAACTCTCAATCGAATTTTGATCCACATCCGTACTCTCCCACGATATTAATCAAAATGCTACTTCACCACTCTCGTGGGGGAGTACAGGCGTGAACCGAAGACGGCCTGAAAGATTTTTTTTAAAAAATTTGATGAAAATAACCACAATTCATACTGGTCATATTAAATATAAAAATCTCAAACAAATTTCATCCATTGGATAAGCAATGGTCTTGAAAACTTAAAGATTTCAAGACTGAAGTCTCTATTGTTTACTTGTACAAAAATAAATCGATTTTTTTTTTGAAAAAAAATCAGGAAAAACTTTAGATAGAGATTTTTAGTCTCTGAAGTTGGAAGGCCAGAATTTCGACCCAAGGAATTTTCGGCACGAAATTCATCTCATCGCTCTTCATAAAAAATAGTTTAACTTCAATCAATAGTTAACACATTCTGTAGTGTTGAGCAGGACAATGTAGTGCTCAGCATTACGAAGTGTACCGACTAGTTATAGAAATATGGCTTCTTTTAAAGGATTGATGAGATGAAATTGGGTCCAGACCGATAAGTCACTGAACATTCGGACCGAGCCGAAATTCATGTAACCTCAGAAGTTGTCTATAAGAATGTACTATTGTGTTTTGGTTCAATTCGAAGTTTTTCTTTTAAACTAAAATACAGGAAATGAAAGTCGATGTCCTGGTTTGTGAAGTCACATTGCTAAAAAATGATTTTGATATTGTTTTCTTTAATTCCACTAAATTTTTGTTTTTTTATAATATTCAATCTTTAGTTTAAACACAATATGTGGTGGCCGTAACGATCTTTCACAATATTCTAATCAAAATCAATCTGCAAAAACTACAAATAAACAAACTCAAAATGATCAAACACGTACAACAACTGATGAATCTTTATTTGGTATTGATTGGAATAATTTAGCAATAGATTTACTTTCATTTGATGAATCTGAAATGTGTGAACAATCATATATAACTGGTTCTGGTAGTACAACACAAACAATAACAGTTAGTCGTTCATGTCGTTGTATTTTATTTGATGACGTATTATATTCAAATCCTATATTAAAACAATTTTTAACAATTGTACGTCCTATTTTATATGGAAAAATATATTATCATCCATCAAATATTCATTATGATAATATAATAAAACAAATTAATCATACATTTGAATCATTAGATGAATTTGTTCGATTATTTCGTCAAATGAGATTAATAATTCAACCAACATATAATATATTTCATATAATCTGTAATATATTTTTTGATAATTCATCATTTATTTGTGAACAATTACCAAAATATAAAACATCAATAAATTTTTTAACTATTTTAACAGAATTTATTGCTTGTTCAGAACTTAATCGTTTTATAGCAATGAATACTGAATTAGATATGATACGTGAAGGACAAGATAAATCTCAAACAAATAATTTCTTAGCTTCTATTAAATTTATGAATGATATTACAAATAATGATAGTTTACCAAAACATATTCAATTTAAAATACGAATGACACTTGATCAAGTTGATAATACATTTCAAACTGAAGATCGGTAAAATACAAAAAACAAAAAATAATTTTAGAAATTTCTATTCTTGGTTTTTTTCCATAGATATTTTTCATATGCACCTCGAGCTCGTGCACCATCGTCAACAAAATATCATACATATGCATTTATTTATTTACAAAATGCTATTGAACGTGCTATAATTTATTTACATACAGGAAAAAATGTAGCATATGGTGTACAAACACAACAAATGCCTTATCCATGTTGGATTAATGATAAGTAAAAAGATATTTTGGATTTCTTTTAAATTAATAAAATCGTTTATTTATATTAGATTTGTTAATTCTATTAATCGAATGTTACCATTAATAATGGTATTAAGTTGGATATTTACAGTATCAATGAATGTTAAAGATATTGTATGTGAAAAAGAAAAGTAAGATAATGTAAAAAGAAAAAAAAAAGAATATAATAAAATTACATTTGTTTTGTTTTAAAGACGATTAAAAGAAATAATGAAAATTATGGGTTTACAAGATTCTGTTCATTGGTTTACATGGTTTATTTTATGTACAACTATTATGATATTAACAGCATTTATACTTGTTCTACTTTTAAAGGTAAGTCTATGAAAACAATCGATATAGAGACTTTAGTAGAGTCTGAAATAGTTAATTAGAGATCAAGATATTAAGAATCATTGTTTATCTTTTATTGAATAATAAAAAACATGCACTATGAACTTTGCTAATCTTCAAGAAATTTTTAATCATGGCAAACATTGTGATCATCATGTTCATTCAATTACAAATAGGAAAATTTTGTCCTGAAATTTAACAGAAACAGAATGTTTTAAGTTTTATTTAGAGCTTCTCACTTGTGTAAAACACTTTCATCTTAATATAATATACAAATATTTCATTTAAAAACTTTCAGCTAATATAAGTTAACTTTTCATGTGCGTTATTTTAAAAGGGTCTACGAAAATTGGTCGAAGTGAGAAATAGTCGAGAAGCACAAAAAGAATTTTTTAACAAAATCATCAGCAGTGTGAAAAATAAAAAAAATATTAGTTTTGTAAGTTGTCTATAGTACTTAAAGTTTTTTTGTGTTAGTACCATGTACAAGTAAAGTAGACGCCGAGCTTTCTCCGGAACAATTGATTTAAAGAGGGAGAAAATATAAAAATAAAGAAGGAGCACGGGTATTGAAGTGAATCTTCTTGAACTCTATCACATACTTACCCACACTCGCACCTGCAGCTATACCAACACTGACACTGACAACCATATCGATACTCTCATTCGCACCGCATTCTCGAAATGCTTTTTTCTTGTTTTCACATTTATATCAGAATTATTTTCATATAATTTCATGAAAATCAATAAATCTAACAGTATTAATTTTGAAAAGAAATTCTATTTCATATGCTACATGTATCAGAAAAGCATATGCTTCGCTGTAGTGATCTATATTTTGGTAATGGCATCTTCCGTTTTCTTTTTGTAATGTTTTAGTTTATTCGTTTCAGTTGAAGCTCTTTTTTTTTATTATGAATTTCTCGATCAATTTTCGCTTTCTCTGATTCTAAGGAATGGAAGAGCAAGATGAGTTTTGATACAAACTTACACTCATTATTTTCGTGGTGAGTTCTACAAAATATACAGTCATTCATTCAATAGATGTTAATCAGAACTTTTATTTTATCATGACTATTAATGAAAATATGATTACAAGAAGAGAAGATATGCGAAATAAATAATTGCTTATATATTATCCTAATTGAATTTGCATAGTTGTCTCATCCATTCTCAGAAAACCGGCGCGTACAAGTTCTTTAATGGCTACAACAACAGATACATCTTGTTTTGATATAGCATAGTCAGCTGCTACTTTTGCTATAAAAGTCAGAATACCAGCTGCCGGATTTATATGACCAATAACACCACACACGACCATAGTTCCTAAGAGACCACCTGCACTGAGACTACTACACTGTCGAAATTCACATATGGCTACTCGCCGTGAACCGGTTTTTGTTCGTCCATGTGCAAGTATGACATGTGCATATTTATCACTTTGATGATCTTCGATTGTAATTTCTAAGTACGGACCATTACCAAATTCCATTGGTCGTAATGCTTGTTGTACTTTTGGATAATCTGATTTTCTTCAAATTAAATCTTGAATTTGTTCATGTGATGCTTCTGGAATGGCAATTAAATTGGTATCCCATTTAATATCGAACGTCGACAAATGACGATAAACATCCATGAATGCTTGTAGACGTTGTAACGTTGGTGTAGCTAGAAGATTTATTCCACTTAGAATTATATGTTCGTCATTTGATTTTGTTGATAAACATGAAGGATCACATCACGATTATAGCATACCATAGTTTCTGTTGAAGTAAATACATATCGAAGAAGAAATAAATGTAAAACCAAATGTTTCAAATTGAATTGATATTTCATTATCATTCTTCTTTTGTGTAATAAAAATAGCAAAGTATACCATTTTATATGATAAACTATACTCTAATTTGGTATTTTCCAAGTATTCGAAGACAAAAAAATATTGATCTTCACCTCATGTGGATATTTTTTATCTTCGTTATTTATAATCTTTCTCTATTTTTATGTTAGAAAAATATTTAATTCTTAAGTTATTTTACAAAAATATAATATGTTTGTAAAAATTCCATGAATGAGTCATTTTTAAGTACATTTGTAATTTTATTGTAGGTCGTATATTTTTCGTTCTATAGTAAATTGACAGGTGAAGCAGAGAGACAGAAAAAAGTAGACGCATAACAATCTTGACCTTTCGTCGCCTTTTTGTTTTCTGTCATTCTTTCTCGGATTCTAAATATGTTTTAAGAGTATGCGTTATAAGCCAAGAGTGATGGCGTGATTTCTTTTGTTTTTAATTGGTTCGAAATGTTTTATCTCGTGATAAATGGAATACTTTAATCGGCTATACTTTTTCAAAAAAAAAATGATGAGAAGCATAATCATCTGAATAGGATTGGTGATATGTTTCTAATGACAATAATTGGATTCAATTGAAATTCTCTATTTGAAATGTTAACAGCTAGAGATTTCTTTTTGATAAAGTGTTCATAGTGCATGAAGTTTATTAGATAGATTCTCAACAATATTTAAAAGCTCAAAATAAAATGTAAAATAGTCTGTTCGTACTAAATTTTGGTTCACATATTATTGAACGAGAATGGTGACCAGATTTTTTGCAAAAGGTTAAGGATTCCTTGAACACTAGCAAAGCATATCGTAACTCTATCTATACATTATTTGAAAAAACCTGACGAGGAAACCTCCCAAGGTGTACAACGAGTGAAGGCTTTATCTTTTGGCCATATGTAGACCTTGATGAGATATGAAAAAGCTGTAAAGGATTTCAGCCCTCACGGCTTTGTTTCAAGGATATTGAATCGTTAAGAAATATTCCTTATAGAATCCAAGATTTTCAGCAAAATCGTATCATCGAATTTTGATCTAAAACCTTACTTATATAAACCTCTCAAATAGACTAGGTTGTGTACAAAATTTCAGACTTTTCTAACAATCTCTAAGAAACATGAATGTTTCACAATATAGGTCGTTATTACAGATATTGTATGAAACATTCATACTTTTTAAAGACTGTGTTAGAAAAGTCTGAAATTTTGTACACGACCTAGTCTAGTTGAGAGGTTGATATAAGCAAAGTTTCAGGTCAAAATTCGATAATATAATTTTGTTGAAAATCTTGGATCCTATGAGGAACATTTCTTAACAATTCGATATCTTTGAAACAAAGCCGTAAGGACTCAGATCTTTTACAGCTTTTTCATTTCTCATCAAGATCCACTTATGGCCAAAAGATGAAACCTAAACTCGTTGGACACCTCGGGAGGTTCCCTCACGAGAGAAATGTATCATGCATATAATTAATCGATTCGTAGTCATTTGCAACTCTGCTGTGGACCATCCGTTAATGTCACTATCACCTTAAAATAAAGAAGTATATAGTGTATGTTTTTCTTAGTCACTAAAAAAAAAGATAAAGTGAAGCACATTATATTTTGACATAGATGGTAGAAGCTATGTTAATTGTACTATTAAACTGATATGTCCTTCATATTTGTCTGTCACATCTATAAAACCTTATAATAATTATTAAATGAATTAGTATCTAATTTATTATGAATTGAATAAGTTCTCTTTCGAAAGTGATCTCTCATTTGTAGTAATCCTATAAGAATTAAATATATTCACTCAATCATGATGAAAGTTAATTATAAATTAATCTAATTAATAATACTTATTTTGTTTAAATATATATCTTTTATAGTTTGGAAAAATTACACAATTTTCAAATATTTTAATATTATTTCTGTTTTTTACTGCTTATACATTTGCTACAATTAATCAATGTTTTTTAATAAGCGTCTTTTTCAATCGAGCTAATTTAGCTGCTTGTGGTATTTATTTAAAAATTAAGTATTTATAATTACAAAAAAACTAAATCTTCTAGGAGCTGGAATTTTATATTTTCTTCTCTATTTACCATATACTATTTTAATTAATTATGATACTCAAATAAAAACATGGCAAAAAACGATTGCAGTAAGTTTCAATGGAAAAAACAAAATTAAATAAATATTTTTTTTATTTTTATTTTTCTAGTGTCTTTCATCAACAGTTGCTTTTGGACTTGGTTGTGATTATATTGCTCGATTTGAAGGTATGGCTAAAGGTATTCAATGGTTTAATATAAATCAAAGTATAAAACCTAATGATACTTTTACATTTCTTCATTGTATTATAATGATGTTAATCGATTCTGTTATATATATGTTATTAACTATTTATATTGAAAATGTATTTCCCGGTAATAATAAATAATTTTGAATTTTTTTTTCTATTCAAATATTTAGGTGAATACGGAATTCCACAAGTATGGTATTATCCTTTTACAAAGACTTATTGGTTTGGTTTTGATACAAAAAAAATTCGTCAACGTACAGAAGAAATGGGACCTCCAGTTAATCAGAATGAAAATGGTTAATTTTTTTTTTCTTTTTGTTTTTATTTAAAACATAAAAGCATATTTGTGTGTGTGTGTGTCTGTTTTTTTTTAGTTGAAAAGGAACTAGGTGATATTGGTATTGAAATAATAAATTTATCGAAATATTATGGAAATAAAATGGCATTAAAAAATTTATCGATAAAATTTTATCGTAATATGATAACAGCATTTCTTGGAAGAAATGGAGCTGGAAAAAGTACAACATGGTCAATATTAACTGGTTTAATACCACCATCAACTGGTACAGCATATATTGATCGTTATAATATATTAACCGATATAAAAATTGTACGACAACGACTTGGTTTTGCTCCACAATATAATATTTTATTTGATTTATTAACTGTAAAAGAACATTTAGAATTTTTTTCTAAGTAAGATAATTTTTGCATAAGAAAAAGAAAAAAAATTATGTTTTTTTATTTTTTATGTTGATTAGATTAAAAGATGCACCAAATGAATTAATTCAAAGTGAAACAGAAAAAATGCTAAAAGATTTAATATTAGAAAAAAAAGCAGAAAATTATTCAACAGAATTATCTGGTGGTATGAAACGAAAACTTTCAATTGCTATTGCTTTTATTGGAAATTCAACAACAGTTATTTTAGATGAACCAACAGCAGGTATCTATAAGCAAAGCATTTGCGAGTATAATCCGAGTATACAAAAATATCTTACATGGAAGTTCAAAAAGGCTTTGTTGCAGAGACGTTCAGCGCGGCTGAAAACCTACCGCTGTCGCGATGATTTTTAAAAAATTTGCCGCTACCGCGAGCTGCTGAGACAATTTTTTAAAAAGCGTGCCGCTGCCATAGACATCTCTGCTTTGTTAACTAATAATAAGACATTGAATATATAATATCATTGCCAAAATAGAGAATTTTAGCGATCTTTTCATACGGTCCTATGTGATTTGAAGTCTACCCATTATGAATTTTTTCAGAAATCTTCGCCCCTTAGTGTATTTATGCAATTTCAGTATGAAATGCATTTCATAGAGAACCTCAAACGACTATTTTGATTTGAGATAGATTTTTTTTAAAATTCTTTTAATAGGTGTTGATCCATTTGCTCGACGAGCAATATGGGATCTTATATTAAAATATAAACCAAAACGAACAATTGTTTTATCAACACATCATCTTGATGAAGCTGATTTACTGAGTGATCGTATAGCAATAATATCGTCCGGTGAATTAAAATGTGTTGGTACAACAATGTATTTAAAACGAAAATACGGTGAAGGTTATAATTTAATTATTGAATTAATAACAGATGAAAATGAATATAGACAACAACAACAAGAAAATAATAGCAATTTAATAACTAATACAAACTCTTCTTTAAATTCTATACATTTTTCAAAATTAACTGAATTTCTTCGAAAATATATGTTTGATATTCGTGTAAAAGAAGAACATGGTAATCAAATAACTTATATTATAGTAGATGATCTTGAACATACAAAAATATTTCCAATAATGCTTGCTGATCTTGATGAAAATAAAACAAAATATCATATAAAAAATTATGGTTTATCAAATAGTAGTCTTGAACAAGTATTTTTACGTGTTGCTGATGAAATAAAACGACCAGAAGATTATGAACGTTTATCATCTAAGAAAAAAATTCAAAATCGTATAAGAAAATTATTTACAAAACATGAAGTAGTAAACAATCCAACAAATGAAAATGAAAATAATGATGATCAAATACAAATGAATACACGATTAAGTGGTAAGATCATTTAAAAAAATCTTTTTCTATCGAACTTACATAGTTTTTCGAAGAATATAGTAAGTGTAAGTTTCAATCGAGATTTTTGCAGTTCCTTCTCTAACTTCTAGCAACCAGATCTTAGGCATTAGTAATTACAACTTCGACCCTTACACTTGAGGATTGGAGAAGGTTAAAGATCATTGGGTATGATTCCACAGCAACCGAGGTCAATCGGCACCTTACTTCTTTCTTAGGGTTCCTTAGAAACGAAAAAGGACGCTAAACAGTATTAATGAGAAGACTTAGAATGTCCTAAATAGTGCAGTTTTTTATTTTTGCGCAAATGAAAAATTATATTTAAGACGTCGAGGGTGACGGGTAGGGATGCATGGATTTGTTACAGTCGTCATATGAACGATATAAAAAGCGTGAACTAATGAAATTATAACTTTGGAAAATAATCAATAGCAGTGACTGTGAACTGATCGAGATATATAAAAGTAGGTTAAGACTTGTTGTAGATATAATGGATACGTACAAGAGTCTTATTTGCCGGTTAAATAAATAGTTAGAATATTAATAATGTTAAATTAAGAAAAACAGAATACAAAAAAGAAAAATAAGATGCTTTCATTTTACGTATTTTGTGTAAGAACAATAAGACTAAAGAAACATATGTTAACCACAAAGAAGCTGCGCTGATAATTTTTTGTTTTTCGTCGTTTTAAATACATTTCAAAAGATTAACATTTTCACATGAATATTAAATAATAATCCTCAATCTTCTATAGATGATTGGAGTCCATATACTGCCGAACGATATACAGGTATACATTATATAGCTATACAAATAATGGGTTTAATTATAAAACGTTTTCATCGAACAAAACGTAGTAGAAAAGGATTTATTGCTGAAATTCTTCTTCCAATTTTCTTTATATTACTTGCTATGCTCGTTATAAAATTATCACCAAATCAAAATGAACCACCAATGCTTATACTTCATCCATGGTATTGGAATAAACCAAATTATATATTTCAATCATTATCTACTGATGATACTTCACTTATATCAAAATCAATTCAACAAACATTTACTCAGCCACCATCATTAGGTACACGTTGTATAAAAACAACAATATTCAATAAAAAATTCTATCCATGTATGAACAAAACTTTTGATTATGTTTATATTCCAACAAATTCTGATGTAATGAATGCATTAAATAATATTAATTATAATCAAACACGTATATCACCTGAATGTGATTGTTGGGAAAAAATGCAAACATGTCCAATGGGTAGTGGTGGACCAGCAGCTAATTATGATATTACTCAAACAGGTGATATTTTATATGATTTACAAGGATATAATATAACAGATTGGTTAATAAAAACTGAATATAATATTGATTATTTAATGAAACGTTTTGGTGGTTTTGAATTTCTATTACAATCCGTGTCAGATAGTTATGATATTATAAATGAAACATTAATTAATCAAATAATAAATATAACTGATCTAACAAATCAATTATTATCTATGATTAATTCATGGAAAATTGCTCCACTCTTTCGAATTTTTCCACCTCGAGTTTCGGTAAATATCTCTGTTTTTTTTTCATTAAATAAAATTTATATGTTTAAAATTAATAAGAGTTTAAAAAAATAGAAATCTGAATATCAGAATAAAATCTCTATATTTCTATTTTTAGGTTTGGTATAATAATAAAGGATGGCCATCAAGTGTAGCATTTTTAAATATATTTAATAATGCTTTATTAAGAGGTCTTCTTTTACAAGATAATTCATCAATTGATATTAATGATTATGGTATAACAACAATAAATCATCCATTACCAGAAACTGAACGTCAACTAGATACTGATTTACAAAGTCGTTCTGCATTAGAAATGTTTACAGCAATATGTATTATATTTGCTTTAGCTTTTATTCCAGCAAGTTTTCTTGTTTTTCTCATTGATGAACGTATAACAACATCGAAACATTTACAATTTGTTAGTGGTCTTAAAGGTAACAATAAATATTGGATTGTAAATTAATTCATACTTCTTTTCTTAATACTGTTCATCAAAATTTAATTCAAGGAACGAGAGATCGATATATGTTGAAATTGACCCTATTACTCATATAGTACTTATGACCGTCACATATACATTGAATCCGACTGTTCACGATAATCAGCTCTTTTTAATTGTCAATCTTATCAAAACCAGTAGTCACACAAAGAAATCCTAAGGAAACTTTTCTCGAGACAAGATTTCGATAAGAAAATTACGTTTTGAATAGAAACTACTATGATATTCTGAATCAACATTTCAAATCGAGTAGACTTTCGTGTTTTCCAAATATGTTCACAAACTTTTCTTTTCATCGAAAAATTATTCACCCCTGGTCTCTCCAGGGTTGAGTCAAAAAATGAATTTCATGAAAATTCTGTTTTTCTTGTTTAATCATCTGCTATTTGTAGTTCTAATATCGTCTATAACCTTAGAATTTGATTCTCACTGTAAAAATAACTTCTTGACGAAATTTATTTTTCAGTCCAACCTTGAGGAGACCAAGGGTGGAATTCTCGACGAAAAAAACCAGTTTGTGAAAATATTTGAAATACACAAATCCACTCAATTTTGGATATTGATTCAGAATATCATATTAGTTTTCAAACAAATCGTAATTTTCTTATCGAAATCTACTGAATACTAGTAAAATGCCAATTTAGAGCGCTTGAAAAATGCTATCGAACCAGATGAAAACTAATCTAATCGCTCATGCGATGAGTAGATAAAAAGAGCTGATTGTCATGAACAATAGGGTTCAATGTACCCTACGACGATCATAAGTGGTCACTTTCGAATATCTTATATGATAGTTTGACATAGAAGAAATCATATTTTTCGATGGAATCAATTTCAATATGTATCGTTCCTTTCCCTTCTCTTATTTATTTAGGTATAACTTATTGGTGTGGAAATTTTCTTTGGGATTTAACAAACTACTGTGTATCAATAGCAATTTGTATGATTATATTTCTTATATTTAATATTGAATCATATGTATATAAAACAAATTTTCTTTGTCTTCTATTATTATTATTTCTCTATGGTTTTGCACTAATACCGTTAATGTATTCAATAAATTATTTTTTTAAAACACCATCAACCGGTTTTGTAGTTATATCATGTATTAATATATCTATTGGTTTAATAACAACAATATCAACATTTATATTAGAAACTATTGATGATGAAATAGACCTTAAACGTATTAATAATATTTTAATGAAATTATTTCTTATTTTTCCACATTATTGTCTTGGTCGAGGTTTATTTGATATGAGTAGAATACATGCAACTAATGTTTTTAGACTTAAATATGGTTTGTTTATATATATTTCGATTTAATAAAATATATTTTATAGATAATTTTTTTAAGTTTCGGGCTATGTTCCAATATCACCATTTCAAATGGATATTGTTGGTCGAAATTTATTATCATTATTTCTTCAAGGTATTATCTTTTTTCTATTTGCTATTCTTGCTCAATATCGATTTTTTATACCTGATCGGTAAATACAAAACAAAACAAATTTCAATTTAAATCTATTATTTCTTTTTTGCTATAATAGTGGTTGTGTTCGTACACCAAAAAATTTAAAATCACTTAATGAAGATGATGATGTTGCTGCTGAACGAGAAAGAATTTATTCTGATCCTAATAATACAAGTTACGATGTTTTACGAATGGTTGATTTAGTAAAAGTAAAGAACAGACCAAAAAAAAACAATCTACGACAAATTTCAATGAATCATGTTTTTTGTTTTGGTGTAATAGGTTTATGGATGGATATTTGGTAAAAATTTTATAGCTGTTAAACAAACATGTGTTGGTGTTAAACAAGGTGAATGCTTTGGTTTATTAGGTATAAATGGTTCAGGAAAATCAACAACATTTAAAATGCTTACTGGAGAAATTTCAATGACAGATGGAAATGCATATGTTAATAATTATAGTGTTATTAAACAATTAGATGATGTTCGACAAAATATTGGGTAACATAGATTTAGATTTTTTTTTTTTATTTAAAATTTTTGCTTTTTTTTTAGTTATTGTCCACAATTTGATGCACTTGATCTGTTATTAACAGCACGAGAACATCTTTATTTTTATGCTCGATTATGTGGAATTAAACAAAAGAATATTCCATTTGTAAATTCGAAGTTTTTTTTTCTTTCTCGAAAAACATATGCATAATATTCTATAGATTGCTGATTGCTTATTAAAACGACTTGGTCTTACACTTTGGGCTGATCGACCAGTAAAACAATATTCAGGTGGAAATAAACGAAAATTATCAACAGCTATTTCACTCATTGGAAATCCAACAATCATATTTATGGATGTAAGTTTAATTGAAAATACTCCGATAATAATTAGATTCTTATATTTACTTTACATTCGATACAATCTTATTAAAAGAACATCTACTCACTACTTCAAAGTTTCTTTTGCAATTATGTTTGAAATTACTTATACGAAAGATCAAAAATTTCATTGAAGTACACAATATACATGACGAGTTCTATCTAGACATGAACAAGTTAGTCCGAGACTCGGATCAAATTTTTTATTTGGCAGAATCCGAAACTAAAAACGATTGGTCTCGTTCATGTTTAGTTCTGTCATGAAGTAAAATTATTTTTATTCGATATATCAGAGAATAACTCATAGCCACCGATCAAGACTAAATCTTATTAAATAGATATTGTGTTAAATTAAATAAAAATTCTAATAATATTTAGGAGCCTACAACAGGAATGGATGTACGTGCAAAACGTTTTCTATGGAATTGTATATTAAAATTAACACGTCAAGATAAAAAGTCAGTTATTATAACATCGCATTCAATGGAAGAATGTGAAACATTATGCAATCGTAAGAACTATTTAGTCAGAAAAAAAAACAAAGGAGATATAAAATTTTGTATTTAGGACTTGTTATTATGGTTAATGGAGAATTTAAATGTCTTGGTAGTGTACAACATTTAAAAGAAAAGTAAATGAAATTCCTCATTTTTCATTTATAATTGTTTTTTTGTTTTTGATTCAGATTTGGTGATGGTTATACAATATTTATTCGAACAAATATTGATACAAATAGAAAAATTGTT
Source organism: Rotaria sordida (assembly GCA_905250125.1). Lineage (NCBI taxonomy): Eukaryota > Metazoa > Rotifera > Eurotatoria > Philodinida > Philodinidae > Rotaria > Rotaria sordida. Next base: position 98,706 of record CAJNOL010000232.1, read on the forward strand.
ATTAATTATATTCAAAAATATATACCAGAAGCTACTATTAAAGAAGAACATAATAAAATGATACATTTTCGTGTATCAACAAATGTTTCATTACATAAAATGTTTAATATATTAGAAAAAGCACGTGATCAATTAAAAAATCTTATTGAAGATTATACTATTACACAAATAACACTTGATGATGTATTTGTTAATTTTGCTAAAATCCAAGAAAATAATCAAATATTAAAAGAAAGAAATGAACAAGGAAGTTCATATGAATTAATTCATAGAAAAACTAATATTATTGGTAAGTTTAATAAATATAATTAGATATGATCAAGATGAGTCCCGAGAACGAAAAAAAAAGATTGTTTCTATTCATCACTAAATATAAAACATTATTGATTATCAATAATTATCTTTTAGATCCAATATGAATTCAATAATTAAATGCTGGTTTGATACAAGCAATCTCTTTATTTGTAATTACAATAATCGAATATTTTCTTTGTAATATTAAATGTTTTCAATCTCTTATTTTGAAGTTTTATTATTTATTGTTTTTTTCTCATTTGCTTTTGTTTGTAACTGAAAATTACAAAAACAGTCATCTTTTCAATATTATTTTTCTTTTTTTCTTTCCAGTCTCTGTATATTTGTTTTGTATGCATGTGCTTATTGAAATGTATAATATTTTAAGAGTAGTGTTCAACGACTAAGAAATATGAATTCTTTTTCAATTTCCGTGCAGTTCCCGAGTTGCTAAAATAAAAAGTAAACACAGTATCCATAAGATGTTTGGTTCGCACATTTATATTCGCCAAAGAATTTGTGAATAGAAAAAAGAATCATTTTAGTTTTTTATAAAAGACGAAACTGTTATGGGATTAATGGTTAATTTTCATTTCTTTGAAGAATCATCATAACTTCGTTGAGAATTTCTCAATTGTTGAACATTACTGTAATTTTAAAATGAAAGAAAATAAAAAGGAAATAAATATTTTCAATTTTTTATTCTTTTTATTTTTGAGAACATGTATGATAATGAGCCAACATATGTGAATTATTTGTTTAATCAATTAACAAATATTATGTTTGTTAACTTTCAATTTGTTTTTTTGTTAAATCTCGTATTGATCGTTTTCGACCACTGAGTAATGGACTCATACAACAGAATCGACCTAATGAAAATATTTTAAGAAACAAAAAATGATTAATTAATTTGAAAAAAACAAAAATAAATCTTACGTTCAACTTTTGGTTCTACAAATAATGGAAAATCATAATCATTGAATGATGATTTTTCTTTAAGACAAAATAAGATTAATCAAAATAATGAATAGGATTTTTTCTTCCTACTTGGATACGCAATGTCTTCATATACCAATGGTGGATTAACTACCCGTTTTACATCGTTCGGTTCGTACTATATATATATATATATATTAAAGAAACAGAAAAAAAATATTATTCATGTAAAAGTATATGATAAAACATATTCCTATACATTGTCGATGCAATGTTGGATTGGAGAAGTATGTTCAAGTTTTTTTCTTTCTATTAAATGTATACTGTTCGATATCTCAACCATATGGATCTATTCGCAAGATTTCTTCAATTGTCGACATGATAGCAAGCTTCGTTAAAATAGGTGGTAGCCTAAAGGGATTCGCATCTTCAACAATTGAAAATTATTCATTATTACTCAGGAAAATTGAGACAACTTTTGTGAAATTTCTCATTTATCCCTTTATATACCGTCTTTCTTTCGAATCCAGCACAAGAACTGTATGCGTGACAAGTCTCATATCTCTTTTTTTTGTCTTTTACAGAATCTCTTAAGACAGAAATGATTATATAGTTCAAGATTTTTGGTGATATGATTATATTCATGCTAGTTTGTAATGAAAGTGAATAAGGAATTATTATCTTTCAGTTAGTCGAGATAAGAGGAAAATTTATTTGTTTGTTTGTGTATGTTAAAGGCGAGCGAATTAATAGTTTCGAAAGAATTTACATACCTCATCGAAATCATGAGACATAAATCGAAATGAATTAACGATAAGAAATTGATTGATAAGAAGAATAAATAAAAATGCATAAATGATTGTCACAGATGAATTGTAAGTTCGTTTTCCAATACCCAACATGATGACAATATATATTTTCTATGTTATATTATATAATATTGGCGTTCGTTGTATGTGTATATAGAAAGAAAATTTTCAAATTTGTCTTATATTTATGAAAGTACTAGGATATAATAAAGACGATGGAAATAATCTTAAAGATATTTATTCTACAAGTCGAAGAAAAAATGAGAGAACATGAAAAGAGAGAAATCTTTCATTGATTAGAACATTGAGAAACACAGTGAAAAGGAGAAAAAAAAGAATGGAATGAGAGATAGAGAAAAAGTATGAGAAAGACCAAAAGAAATTAACAGAATGATGTCAACTTCTTTTTTCTCTTAAGTCAAAAACTTAATCTAAAAAACTAAAATAATTGAATATTTCTAGTAAGACAAATCTGGATAATATACAAAGTATAGCATAATTTAAGAAATTACAATAAATGTAATATATTAAAATAAAATTCATTATGCTAAGTGCATCATTATCGAAAGAAAATGAAACATCTTCTTTGTATGATAATCAAATATAAAAAATGATGATTACTTTAGACTAAAGGCATCTATATAGATTTCATTTTAAAATACACAAATATCAGTCGTATATTTTAATGAAATACTTATACATATTTACGCATATAAAATGATTTCTGACATGAATCTGTAGGTTTAATATTTAATATTCTTTTCTTTATTATTTTTTTCTTTCGATTTTCATTTTATGTATCGGTTTTTTTTTCTTTGCTTAAACAACGGTTAATCGTAAATGGAATGAGCAAAAAAGAACAGGATATGCAGATAGAATGAATAATTATAGTTGAAATTTCATACAAAAGTGAAGATTATCAAACTAAGTTGACAAGCAAAAATTTGTCAACTTATTCACATAATAAATAAATCATTTTTAAATGAATGATTAAAGAAATATATTTAATTAAATATATTTTCAAAAGTTACTCTTCATCTATCATACTTTGATTCAGACAAGAAATTAAAATGAAAATAGAATGTCATCTTCATCAATTTTTATTGAGTATTATCTCTATATTTTATCAGAGTCAGATGATTGTAATCATGCAATAAAATATAAATGTTATTTGAAGTTTCTTTTTTTTTTCTACAACCTATGATTAACATTGATATCAGCATATATTTTCATGTAGAATTAAACACTAAAGTATTTTTTTTTACTATGTTTCTTATAAAATATAATTAGAGGGAAACAAATGATTTTAAAACTCATATTTTTACATCTGATATCGTTAGTTACAAACAAGGATTAATAATGAAGATATGCAGCTTATACAAGGTCTCTCGCTCTTAAAAAAAATAATGAAAATTAAGATACATGCATGGGAAGATGATCGGAGTTGTGATCTTTTATAAATAGCATGATTTTTTATGTAGCATTTCGTTTTTTTCCAAAAGTTTTCGTCATTTTCTGTTTGAAAAATATGCCTTTCTTTCAGAAAAACTGGAAAAGCTTTTTCGCTTTTTCTCTATGTATACTTTTTTGAATTAAGCTTCATTACCATTATATATATTTAGGTCTGACTAAACGTTCTGTCATCATTAAATAAAAATACGAAGATAAAGAGATATTTTTAATTATATCTTATCAAATATTAAACATAGTTGCCAGTATTATTTATTCCAAGATCAACCTTTTCTAACAATTAATTAAAAGTTTTTTTGGACTCTTTTTCTGAAAATTTTTTTTTAGCTACCTTGGAAACTGTATGAGCTAATCATGTTTCATTTGTTTTAAAAATTTAGCGAAATTTTGTTCGATTATATCAGTTGCGTTCTAGCATTACTAGTGATGAGATATGGATTTATTTTAGATAGGTTAGTTATAAGTCATCTAATGCTAGGTGGCATATTGAAGATGAATCGTCAAAGACTATTGTTCATGGAGACGGATTTGAATCAAAAACTTTGTTTTGTATATTCTTTAAGTCAAATAGTCCTGAATGTAGGTAAAGGCAAGACTGTAGGTCACAAGTATTATATTAAAAATTGTCTGAAGCCTTTTGTTAATGTAATATGAAAACAAGCAGAGACATCAGGTTCCAAATGTCCAAAATTGCTTGACGATCATCATTAACTTCATACTCGTTCAATTTTATTAATTATTTCACAGAAGGAGACATCAGTATAATGTCACATCTACCATGTTCGTCAGATCTGGTACTACGTAATCTATGATTAAGTAATTGTATTGGGCGTAGTTTAACTGATTAAATAAATGAAATATGACGTGCTCATGCGGTTTCCAAGGTAGCTAAAAAATTTTTCAGAAAAAGAGTTCAAAAACATATTTAATTAATTGTTAGAAAAGGTTGATCTTGAAATAAATAATACTGGCAACTATGCTTAACACTTGATAAGATAAAATTAAAAATATCTCTTTATCTTCATATTTTCATTTAATGATGACAGAACTTTTGGTCAGACCTAAGTAAAAAAAAAAGTATTTGTATAATAAGCGCGTCATTTTTTTGAGTTTTTTGAAGTATTAAACTTATCATATCTTTCCTTCGCTTAAAAATTAAGAATTTAAAAATGCAATGGCTCTGTCATGTTCTGCATCTTGACATGCTCTTTCAAACAAAATAAGAAGTTAAATATATAGTATGAAGGCCCACACAGATTTTTGTATTGCCAAATAGGCTATATTTGAGCGTTGTTGGTTGAATATCTCCCGAAAACGTGACGGTATAGAGTTGAAAAGTTTAGCATAGTTTTTCCACTATGGATCCAATATATCCTGAAAATTTCATGCCATCTAAATATACTCGACCCACGATTGATCGACTTTTGAGGAGGTGGGCTTAATCTCTAGATTTCAAACACTACAAACTCTTAGGAAAATTTGATCTTTTGACATCCAGGCTTCTAGTATAGATTCATTTTGTCGGTACACTATATACAAATAATATGTGAAACGTTGATTTATTTATATTAGATTGATAAACCAGAAGAAATAGCTGCATCTAGTCAGCCCGAAGTAATTTATCAATTAAATTCATTCCATGTATATATTTGTTCTATTCGATTCAACATATATCGTAATATCAAGATATTCCAAGAGCTATACTTTTTATTTTATCCAATTGACACTTAGATAAACATTTGATATTTTTTATTGATGTAAACGTTAGGTGTGGGGTGTGGCTGTGGATGTGCGTGTGATTATTGTCTGTCAATCGCGCATATTCACATTTACCATAAAGCTTATATTGTGATGAATACGAGAGAATGTTTTTACAAAATTATACAAAAAGACTAGAAATTTCTAATATAATTTTTTTCTTCGGTTTAAATAGATGTTTTAGAAAATTCGATGCCTTAACTTATTTATCAAAAAAGAGAATAAGAAAAGCATTTAGATTGTTCATTTGAACCTGCACTACAAAAATATTTACATTCTCAAAGGGATATTCGAAAAAAAACAGGTTTATCTTTCACGTAATTCTTGCGAGAAAAACAAGTCTTTCAAGACAATCTAATGTACAGCTCTGGACAAAAGAGTTACATGAATTTCGGCCCAAGGAATTTTCGTCCCGGACTTTCGGCCCGGGAAAAATTTTTTTTCATATTGAAATCGAATCACCCTCAGTCTAATATTTATTTTGTATCGGGCCGAAAGTCCGGGACGAAAATTCCTTGGGCCGAAATTCTGGTCTCCCGGACAAAAGTCTTTCGTCTCATCCCCCCGTCCGTTTCATATTGAACCCATTTGATCACAAGTAAATATTAGTTACAAAAATGACTAGAGTACTTTATTGTAGTGTTGTGTGTGATTGAGGACAATTTGCTTCAATGAAGAATATACGCCTTTTAATACAATTGAGCAACACTACCAAATGAACTGGTTTACAAAATGTTTCACGATGAGGTTATTTCTTATTTTTGTATCTACTAACTGCTCTACTGATTCAGGTCATTAAACGCTCTTCGTTGTCGATTCAAACCTTCTCCGAGAATGTAGTATAGTCAATTATACAAATAAAGATAAACTAAAACTAGTAAAACATTCAGAAAATATCAAAAAAAAAGAAATAAACCAACCATGAAATATTCTACAGGCCGCCCAGAAATCACGTGATCACATTTTTTGCCCATTTGGGACCCCTTTCCTTCTCCTAGTGATCACGACTCCATTGTAACCCCGGGACAAAATAGCTGGAACATAAGGGTGTGGGTGTGAGTGCTATGTCTATTCACCGACACATCCACCCACCCACACTCCTACAACGCCGCAAATCTGAAAACCACTGGTTCGAAAAACCATAATGCCATGTCAACATGTCTGTCATGGTCTGTGAGGCAGCGGGTGGGTGTGGGTGTGGGTGTGGGTGGGCGTGGGTGTGAATGTAGAGATAGAGTAGAATTTTAAACCCACACCCACACCCTCATTTGCCTCAAGTTTACTTAGATGGATTTGAGTACTTGTATGAAAATGCAATAGTTTTATTTTATTTTATTTTCTTTTATTTTATTTATAATAAATAGAACTCCTTGTTGATACATATTTCACATGAAAAAATATTTAATACATAAGCTAAGACAAAAGAAAATTCCAGTAAAAAAGAAAAAGAAACAAAAAATGTTAGTAGAAATATGTCTACCATCGCTCTGATTGTATAATGTCCATATGAAAATGCAGTCAGAAAAATATGAACTACAGTACAACTTGTAAAAGAAACAATCATTTGAACTAATTGACTTTCTGTAAGACTATGATAATACATAACAATGTGCTGAGAATGACGCTGTGTTTTGTGATTGATAAATATTAATGTATGGAACAAAGTTCTACACCAATCGTATTTTTGATATAAGGCTGCAATGCAACTGTGTGGAAACTGACTCACTTTTTGTCTGAAAGAATGTAATGTTAAGCACAAACATATGAAAAAGAATTTAAGGTGTGGGCATAGGATGGATGTGAGTGGGTGTGGGTTTGGAGGAATTATGGGTGTGTGAGAAGTGTGAGTGTGAGTGTGAGAATTGATCTTCTTTCACTCACCCTGGAAGCCACAGCCACACCCAGACACAGTCATCCCACATCCGCACCCTCGCTCACACACGTACATTTTCAGCCTTATTTTTATGAATTTTTAGCTTTTTTTTAACGTATTTGAGTTTGTTTGAAGTTTTGAATTATTTGATTGAAATCAGCAATTTTTCATTTTCATCATTTTCTGCTTCTTTCTACAATTAGCTCTCGATAAAGTGAAACGGCCCATGGAATCATTGTTCATTCAAAACTAATAGCAATTTACGCCACTTGTTTTGGAATAGAAAACACATTATTTTTGTCTCGTAGTGCTCCGGAAACCTCTCGTGGGATTGCAATGAGATTATTACGTGAAATAGCCGCTGTTGTTTTGAGTATGTGTCGTCGACGAACATGATCATGTGGAAGTTGATAAGGTGAAGAGCGGGATACTATATGTGATGGACAAGCCACAGAGTGGACAGAGCGAATCGAACTCAACTTTGCATTGTCATCTTTTGGTAGAGAATCGATGACGAAGTTCAATGGTGACTCGCGAAGGGAAATACTTGAGGATGAGAAAGCAGAGGAAGGAAAGACTGGCACAACTTGATGAGTGTCAATGCTAGTCTGAGTTTTATTAGATGATAATCCTTCTAAATAAGGGTCATTTACACTATAGCATACAGTATCTTTATTATTGACAAGACAAGAATGCGGTCTAGAAACTAATGTGGATGTGGATGAGACTACAGTGATCGTAGATTTATGTGCCGAATTGACTGTTCCATGTATTTTAGCTGTGGTACTTTCGATCAGAAGGGGACAATGACGCTTTATATGACCGCGGCGCTTGCAATGATGGCAAACATACGATGTTGGCTTTGTCGTCTGATGTAGCGATTGTTGAATCTCTTTGATAAGCTCAAATTCAGTGTTTACTTTTGCCAAAGTATTTTCACACGAAATTTCATTGTTCACTATTTCGGATATCAGGCCTGGTCGACGATGACTGTAAGAGATACACAAATAATTCATTCTTTTTGAAATAAAAATTCTATTTTACTTACCCATCGATAATATCGTTAAATGAGATACGTTGGTGTTGATTTGTTGCAGGAGTCAGTGGCTCGAAAGTCTCACGCAGCTGTCTAACCACAATTACACTTGTATTGCGTTGAATTATAACGCTATCGCCTCGGTACTCTAGAAAATCAACAAGAATATTTATGTGACAAGGAAGAATACTAATTAGTTAAAGACAAACCTTCATTAGTTGAAGCATCAGTGATAATAAAATCAATCTCATCTTTGGAACGACATGACGCTGATTTCGATGATTTGCCCATTAGAAATTGTTTTAAATCACCTAGAAAACAGCCCACTCTATCGCATGGAAACAATTTAAAATCCTTCTCAGATTTGTATCGGTATCGAATAAAGGACATAATCGTAGCTTCCACAAGAAAATTAGATAGAGAGACAAGAATAATTTCAAACCTTTATTTTGAAATAAAAGATCAGCAAAACAAAATAACAATAGATATTCGAAAAAAATGACAAATGTTAAACACACAGTTAGTAAAAAAATCAGCTGAAGGTAGTGATGAAGACAAGAAATACTCGACGAACGTGTCAATAGAATAAAAGTGCGTGAAGCAAACATGTATATATATATATAGATGAGACATTAGCAAAACGTGGAGAAACTTCCATATGACTCATATCTCTTTTGCAATAACATGAATGCGTGGCGTAAGAGTGTAAAAGCAACAGAACGAAGAAAAGCTTGAGTCATCGTCCAGCTCGTTATTTTATCTGAAGAAAAAGAACATAGATGGAGTGTCACATTACTCATTTCTTTCCATGTGCACTCGTACGCTATCGATGCGCGTACGACAAACTCTGTGTGCTTAGTACACATTTTATTATATGTATATACAGGGTGTCTCAAAAGTAACAAGACAAGGGAAAAAAACTTGAATATCTCCATATTCAATTTTCTTTTCGATAAAGTGACTTTTGCACTATCCTGCATATTGGTTTTTTCTTACCAGTGACAAAATAAAAATTTTATTGTTGAGGTCAATAGTGATACTTAACCAAGGCTCTTATTCACCTTGTTCGTATGGATTTGGAGTGTGAAGATGCCTCTATCCTTGATTAAAAAAATTGAGCCCATTTGGTCGAGCCATAATGGAGATATTCAAGTTTTTTTTCCTTGTCTTGTTACTTTTGGGACACCCTGTACATGTACAGCGTGTGTCTGTTTGTACGTCACGCGTTCAACTGACGACCCCCCATTATAAAGGCTATATATAATCCTACAGTGATAGAATAGATCAAGGCTATTGTTTGAGCATATTTTGTAAATTTTTGTGCACATATTCTATGTTTTAATGTAACTTTAACACAGATAGATATTTTTTGACTAACTTTTTTAGATCTCGTCTCTTCTAGTATTTTAAAGTTAATGTTACACAAATTACAATAATTCAAAAAATAAAGCAACGGTGCCACAATAATAATGTTAAGCAACTTTTTTTGCATAAGAATTTTTTTGTAATAATAAAAAAAAAGTAAGAATTAAATAATTTGTTCAAATAATTTTTTCCATAATTATTTAATCTCTTCTTTTTATTATTATAAAAACATAATTATAGAAAGAAAGAATAAAAGAATTATTAAAAAAAATTTCTTAATTATGAAAAATATTATTTAAAAAAAATTATTTAATTATCTTTGTTTATAATTATAGAAAAATAAGTATAAAAAGAAATAATTAAATAATTTTCTTTTAAAGTTGTTTTCATGATTAAAAAAAATTTTGGCACAACACCGAATAACGTAATTCGTGCTGAATTTTTTGCTAGCATTCTTCTCGGTTTTACCTGCGTCGCTCTTACAACTCAAAACATTCTTGACGACTCTCATGAATCAATTCTCTGTTCATCGATGACAAATGTCACGTCAATTAAGATGAAATTCTTTTGTGGCATTCCTTAAGACGATTGTCTTTGTTCGGTACAGTCAAAGAAAAACGAACATTTCAAATACTGTCTCACCGAGAATTTTCTGATGGGCAGTCTTATTTTTATACTAATGTCATTCGTGATACAGATCTGTCTTATTCGAAACCTTTTTACCTTAAGTGAAAGATACGTTCGTTTCTTTGTCTACGTTCTGTGGATTACTTCTGTATTTCTCTTCGTCATTATTGCAAATGGCATTTATTGAAATAGTTATTTTCATCATTATATAAGTGAGCTTTTTTGTTTTACTGATGTGCTTCTGTTGCTCTGCGTATTCTATGATGTAGTCAGCAGCAAAGACATTGATCGTTCTCTACGTAATAATCATGATGCTTTTAATGACTCAGTATTAGAAGAAATTGATAATGATCCTATATTTTGACGAGATCTACTCTAATTCGATAAAACCTAAACCCTTCTTGATGATTTTCTCATAAACTGTTCATATTTTTCTTTGCGTTCTCAGCTGTATGACATATGTACTTTTAAATTTTTGTAATTATTAATGGATTGTATATGTGATGTTGTTTTTTGTGTCTTTATATTAATAATGAATATATTTCGAATGTAGCATTTTTATTTATTGATTTTTATTCAACTATTGATAATGTTTATCTTTGCACTATTTAATAACATAAGGCATAAAAAGTTATCTACACGACCAAATATAAATTGGCAACTAGTAGTATTGGTTGTTTTGACTGAAGAAAAATTGAATATATAGACGTAAATATTTGCTATACATGATATAATCATAGGTTCGCCTCAAAGATGAAAAGGGTGTGTGGCTGTGGCTGTGGGGTGTGGGTGAGTGAATGTGGATGTGGGCCTGTGTGTGAACGCGGATTTGGATATGGGCGTGGGTGTGGCTGTGACTGTGGATGTTGGTAGAACAATAATTGACACTCACACACCCATACCCACACACAGACACTCACATCCACACCCACATCCTATCTTGTCTTGTACATTTTTCTAGCAGAAACGTTTTCACATTATAATCAGAAAAGTTTCTCAATCTTTTTCAAATCAAGTTTTCGAGAACTAATCAAACTTATTTTGCCGCCGAAGATGGCGTCGATTTGTTTTTGCATTTGAAAGTTTTAACCATCAAACAAGTCATATAGGATCAGTTCTGCTTTTATGACAACATTTTCATAATATTTTCAAATACATTTTTTTTCTCCCAGAAATAATAAATCTCATGCAATGGCTTGAGAAATTGAAATATATGGTTCTGAACTCTTGTGCCTAAAAAACTCTAGATACTTTACAAATACTTCGATATGTTGTAGAGCATAATGAAGTTTTTCGACAGCTCGAACATAGAAGGTTAGTAGAACCGAATTGTCTAAAATATTTTATTTCATTTGAAATTCCTATTAAATAAGTTTTCACAGTTTAGGTTCATAAGTACCATTACATATATTCGAAGCAATATGTTCAATGACACTACAATTAATATTGATTATTCATATGAACAGCCGAATTCAGTCTAATCATGGCAACTATAATATTCTTTCATTTGTTCACATGACATCTTTATAGATCTCGGCACTTAGTGCCATCTCTCATCGCATTTTGTAAAATAATTTCATTTTGATGTTTAACGTCCGTAATTTAAAATATTAGAATGTCTCTTTACGACATTTTTCTCTTCGATATTTTTATTTTCGACATTTGCATATTTTTTTTACTTTCAATGTTAGTTAGAGGAATCAATACGAAAACATATATTATATCGACACACATATGACGATAAGTATTCGTTTCGATGATACTTTTCTTTTGCTCATTTTCTTCTCGTTTGTTGAAATGATCATAAATGTGTACAAATATTCCCCTTTTTTCCTACTACTTGTTTAATGTAAAGCGTGATGCGATAGGCATAATTTTCTTTGTTTTTCTACACTATTTTTATCATTATATTTCTGTCCTTATATTAACGATATTTTTATCACTGGCTAAAAATAAATTCTGTATATTTGTGTGAAAAAAAGAATGAAAATAATAAATCTATATTTATGACTCTAAGTTATTACGTGGTGGATATCGAAGAAATAGATTGATTGATGGGCGGAACTAATAATAGATAAAACAACAAATTCTATGGATAGACACTGCTTCATTTTCAATCGGCATGAAATCACTATTTATCGTCTATCACACATTGATTCAACTATTCCATACAATATGTAAATTAATGTACAAGATCAACAAGAAAATGACAATGACGCAATCAATGAACAACTCAGTCGGACACTTTTCACTGATCTCATCAATTTAATGTCATGGCATACAGTTCATAGAATGTAATTGAAATGGCGTAGTTAATAAATAAGTGAGGCCGGTTTGTTTCCAATTATATTTAATTATGTTGAATTCAAGTCATGAAATTTGCAGTGTATGTAATCAATAAACAATTTTATGTAACAATGGAAGGTTACAATATTTGTTCATAGACATATTCATCAAATCCCTTAAGCTGAATTAATGTTTATCAAAAATAAGTCGCATCCGTCTGGTGCATTGAGATACTTCATACCAATATGATGGTAATAAGAAGCATTATTATAGACATAAATGTTCCAATGTATTGTATTACAACTATTCGGCGTTACATTCTATAAACTATTGAGGTACAGAAAAAATTTATTTCGAAAGTTCTCTCTCGTTCTCTATTGATGAGAATGAGAAATTGCATTTAAAAAGAAAATCATAATAATTAGTTATAATATTCGATCTCATTTTTGCAAAATAAGTAGGCGTATAATACAATTTTGATATGAGATTAATCGATGACTTTTGCAGAAAGGAGAAAGAAAAGATAACATTGATTCTTTAGCATCATTTTGTAAACATTCATAAACCGATGTTTGTATAACTCGTAATTTGAATATAGTTTATCAAAATAATAGACTTATTCTAATACTTATTGAGATGTGATTTATTTATCACAATCAGTAACAAATGTACATAAAATACACTATAGATAATAATTTATTTAAATTTTATAATAAAAATATGAAATGAAGATTATTGTAATTATTATCATTAGCTTACTTATAAAATGAGAAATGGCTAAAACTATTAAAAAAAATATGTCAGATAAGCAAATACTGGTAATCACCACAGAACAGTAACAAGAATTTTATCAATTGAATCAAACGTCGGACACTGTTGGAAAATTAACGCGTTCACCAGGTTTAGATGATGGTAAACCATGTGCAAGGCAACCAGCATATCGAGAAGTATCACTCAAAGAATACTAAACGAAATAAGATTTTTAATATTCAATATACAATGACTCACAAAATTGTTCCTCAGTCATAAACGCTGATAAGAATTCTTGAATAGTGTTTTTTTCAAAGATAAGAATGCATACTAGTTTTCCAAGAGTAGAGTCTCAGAAAAGTCTAAACCGAAGTTTTTCAGTTCCTAGAATTTGCAAGTAGACTTCTGTTAGAGTTATCGAGAATAATACCCTACAAAATAGAGTGTCTTCCAACTCTCTATAACATTTTTTGACCTAGATACATCAATTTTACCGAAAGTATAAAATTCATTTTTTCTATTATTGCGTATGAGAACACCATTTTTTGTCTTTGTTAATAGGAACTTTGGGTTTTTGTTTTTCAGAGACTCTATCCTTGCGAAACCAACAATCATTATCGTCAATGAAAATTTCGTTGGAAATAAAATTCTCTACTGAAATCATTATGTAGATTCTCATCAGTTTTTACAGTAGCAGAAAAAAAGTTAAAATTAAAGTTAATCGAATAATTTCAAGTACCAAGATATTCCTCAATACATACATTTTCCTGAGCTTTTATGTGTTTTTCTTGTTCAAATACTTGTGCTAAACCAAACGTACAAGTTTTGCAAGCTTTTTGATCACCAGATGATGTTGTATCACAATCTATATTAAATAGATTCATATTAATATTGATTAAACTCAATAATCGAAATTAGTGTTAAACTATTAAATAAGTTTATTTTCAATAAAATAATTTATTTATCTATATATTTTTAATGAAATCATTCATTTTAAAATAATAAAGTTTATTATTGGTCAGTAGACTCTATGGAAGATGTCATAGATTAGATTATTGTTATTGTTAACATTATTATACAGAGAAGATATTAAAACTATTACTTTTCTCATATTCATGCTTTCTGTCTGTTGATGATCAGTTAAGCGTATTCGTATTAGATTTGATTTCTCGAGAGTCTATTAAATGAGTATTTTTCATATGACAATACGCATTTAGATTATACTAACAATTTAACTTCATCCTTAAATCTAAAACAATTATCTATGACAAAGAAAACTTCTATCATTGCATATTTTTTCATATCTTAACATGAGACTTACTTTTAACCTCAGATTTTTTTTGATTATTGTCATGAATTAAATCATCTCTATCATCTTCAACTGTCCATGTTTTTTTTCCTCCACCTGTTGTTGATATTTGTTTGATTAGCTTAACACCTGCTCTTCGTAATGGTACTGAATAACCAACATCGAATGAAGGTTTTTGACATAACCATAATGAACCTCGTCGTTTAACATCATCATTTTTATTTTCAATTAAAAATGATGAATTTGAATCTAATGGATTATAACTACTAAATCCACACATTTTAAAATGATCTATAGCTTGTGTTTGTTTAGTATGTTCAATATGTGTTATGAGATAACCATTTGGATGTAATAAACGAAAAAATTCATTTAATAAATCAATACTTGTTGGTTCATCTGTTTTACTAATTAAATCAAATAGAATAATATCAAATGATGATGTTGCACGTCGAGCTGCTGTTTTTTTTAAATAGAAATAAATGCATTTTTTCTTAAAATGACTTCAATTAAACTTACATTCGATTAACATTTGTACATTTTCGAATGTAATATGTGCTTGTTGGGCTTTTGTTTGTATTATTTCTCGAAAAGGTAGTAAATTTTCTGGATCAACATCATCAACCCCAACAACAAGAATACTTTTAGCTTGAGCAAAAATTTCGTTCATTGGAATATTTTATTAAGAAAATAATCTAAAAATTAATTTAAAATTCTATCAATACATTGAATAGTTTGAAAAGCTCAGTGATTAATTTTAAAAAAGCTTAGTATTTAAGGGTGTAGATGTGGGTGTCGGTCTTCCCGACAGTATCACCCAATCGCACACTCACATCTGCACACACCATACCCACACTCCATCCTGAAGCGTAATTCCTATTTTATATTTTACCAACCTCAATTTGTAGACATATGATTCATTCATATACAGCAGTACGTGAAAGTGAGGATGGAATATACCTCAAAGGATACATCCGTAGATAATCTCGCTGATAAATGGTAATTGAATGTTGATATTCACATGTTGGATTTATTGAAATCTTACGCAAAGACGAAAATTATTTTCACTATCAAATAGCGAAAGTCACGGCACATAGAAGTTCCTAAATAAAGAAAATTTATATGGATTATAGGGATTTTTTAAAGTGACTACTACTTGTTCTCTTTATTGCTGATTTTATTGTCTTTCAAGCAATTGTCGTAGGTCCAAATTGTAGTTAAATACTCGACGTTAAAGTTTTTCTTGTTTCAAGTCTTGTATCGACACCAGTTTTAGTTACTGTTCAGATTGATACAATATTTCATATAACTTATGATACTCAAACAAATACTAGTTGCCTATAAAAAGAAAAGAATCATCAGACAAAATTCGTAATATCAAAAATGTCCAAACAATCAATATGCTGATCAGTATAGTAAATGAATATAACATCAGATTATTCAGACAGGGATAACTATAAATAAATACATCATATCAGTATTAACCGAGTTTTGAAAATTGTTTAAAGAAAAAGAATCATATAAAACAAATACGATTTGCTCGTTTTGTTTATTTCAAACAGAAAAGAACGCATAAATTTAGTCCATATTAAAGAAAAAATGAAACACACACAAACGCGTACAGTACGAAGAATGATGAAATCAAACGAGAAAGAACAACAAAAAAAAGAAAGAAGAAGAAGAAACAGCAAATGTGTGTATATTGTTAAACCCAAGAGGAAAAAAGAACAAGAAAAAAAACAACACGAAGACAAAGCAGGTGAATGATAGCCAAAGAAAGAAAAATATGTTTATATTCGTTCAATTTTAATAATCAGCACCAATGCAATGTCTCCGGGTTTATTTCTTATTTAAACAATCTAGATACGGACAAAAGAAAGAAACAAAAAAAAACTGAACTAGATCATCTATTTACACTCATAGAGATGAAGAGAATAAGAAAGAACAGAAAAAAAACTGAATTTAAGAAAAACAAAAAAAAAAAAAAGAAAAAGACAAACCGATAATGTTCACTATGTTGATATTTTTGCTTATATATACACGCAGATTTTGTTTAAAGCGTCTGTACGCGTATGTATATAAAGGAAAAAAATATATATATATGTATAAATATAAGATGCTATTTTTCTATCAATTTGAACTGTCATTCATTAATAATTGAGCTGTTCGAGCTGACGCATTAGTTGTCGAACGTTTTGGATATGAACGAAGATATTCATCATCACTTAATTGATTTACATCTGGTCGATCACGAACATTATAAGTTAAACAACGTCTAATGAATGTCTTAAGAGAAAAACAAATATATTTTTGTATTAAATTAAGAAAGTCAAGGTTTGTTTTTTTTTCGTACTTTTGCTCCATCGGATATGATTGGCTTAGGTGGAAATTCAACTTCTTTGGCTTTTAATATTGTTTGATTTTCTAAGATTGCTGCTTGAGATTGATTATGACCATAAGGTTTTCGTCCGTATAAACATTGAAAAAAAATACAACCTAAACTCCATACATCGACTTTTGAAGAGATTTTTGGAGGATTTGGTCCTTGAACAAATACTTCCGGAGGAAGATACCTACAAAAAAAAGTGAAACACAATGTAGCTACTGTTACTAATCAGAGAAAGATTGTTTTATTCTATCTAAATTTCTTCATCATTTTTTCATTTCATCTTCCAGAAATGCAATAAGGAAAATAACTCTTGAAAGAAGAATGATCTGACGCAGAGTTCTTGTGCTCAATCACTTGAGCTTACCATGAAGACAGACGTATGATCGCAACTTAGTCACCATTCTATCGCATAGCTGATTCGAGACAAACAGTCATTAGTAACTTATCCAACGTCACCTCGTGACTGATGGCACCGAGCTGTGAACACAGTACGGATCGGATACTTCCCGAACTATGTAACCACTCAGCCATGATGGTAAAGATCTACTCTATATATTTTCACATTCCTTTTAGAATGTTTTTCACAAAAAAAATGTTTATTTTCAAATGATTTTGTTCTTTACCAATATGTTCCAGCTCCTTGAGATGTTAAATCCATTCCATGTTCAGGATCATATGTATCTTCACACATTTGTTTACTTAAACCAAAATCTGTTATTTTAATTTCACCACTACTTGTACCAGTACCCAATAATATATTGGCAGGTTTTAAATCAAAATGGATCACAGGTGGTTTTATACCATTATTTAAATATCTTAAAGCGCTTACAGTTTGCATAACCACTGAACGTGCTTCTTTTTCAGGAATATATTTATGTTGTTTTAAAAAAAAGTCTATATCATTTCCTTCGATATATTCAAGAACAGTACAAAATCTAAAAGAGAAATAGAGAAACATAACAAAGAATTTTATATTTTATTTTTATTTTCTTACGAATCTGTATCGATTTCGAATACATCATAAAGACGAACAATGCGAGGATGATCAAGTGTTTTAAGAATATCACATTCACGTAATGCATGTCTAAAAATCAAATAAAAAATAAAAAATTTTTTCGAAAAATTGAATTTACTTTATATAATTTGCTTTCTTTTCTTCTTTCCATTCTTTATTAAGTTGATGAACTTTAACGGCAACATAACGTTGTTCTTTTAAACAGAATGCCTTTTAAAAATAAAAAGTTCATATATATATATATACATAGGTCTTTTGTTTGGTCCACGTGTTTAATTTCTCTTACTTTATGAACTTCACTAAAACCACCTTTACCAATGAGACTTAAAAGTAGATAACGATCATTGAGTACAGGATGGTCTTGGAATCTAAAATAATCATGCATTTATAAATTTTAACCCTTTACCCCCCCTTGGTCACTGGAATGACCATTTGTAGAACGATTGCAGAAAATAAAGGAAGCATAGAATTCAAAACCTCTAAGAGCACTATTTGTAGTAAACTTCATGAGCTATCGACTAGTAAAAAAAAAGATTTTTTTCGCTGTGCTAGTGCCGAGATATACAACTTATAAAATCGATGATTTTCAAAAAAAGTAAAAAATGGAATTTTCTTGGTAAAATTCTTTTTCTACCTCTAGGCAATATATATCTTGGCGACGTGTTGCGTGATTTACATCAAAGAAAGTATCCACTAGTAGATTATATAAGTTTCAAAAATTTGAAAAGCATTAGGTAGGCAAGATGTGGTAAAGCATCGAATGGTCACTGAAGGACTTCCAGAAAATCAACCCTTAGCTTTTGGCCTTCTACAATCCGAAAATAAAGTTTTGTTTAAACTACGTAAAATTATAGAGTGAACAATTCTCTACAAAATAAGACGTCCACGAGCTCTCTACGACGTTTCTTGGCCGAACTCCGTCGGTATTATGGAAAGTTCACGAAATTTTTTCCAAATCGATCCCCCTACTCTCCCTCAACAAACTACCCTAAAACTCAAGTGTGCGTTTGATCGATCTGACCGTAATTTTAGCATATTGGAGGCACCAATACTCTATTCCAATGGCTGTTTCATCAATAGCTCTTCTGGAACCTCTATGGGGGGTAAAGGGTTAAGGAACATTTAAAGTAAGTAAACTAGAAGAATAGATTTGATGATGACGATTCAAAGACATAATAACTATGTTCTAAAAGTACAGTCGCATGAAATTTTCAGATCTATGTCACGATGGTTTTGAGAGATATTCAATCAATAAATGTCAAAAATAGTTTATTTGTTCTCTGTGAGCCTTCGTTCTATATATTTAGTCCTTTTCTTTTAGATTTTTACTTTTTATACATAGAAAAAAGTTTTTATATAATAATACAGAAGCTTAATTAGAAAAAAAAAACAGGCACTACAGCTTCACATACTCTTTCAAACAAAAAATTGACTATAATGAAGTTCCTTTGAGAATTCTGGGATGTGTGAATATCAGAAAAACATTAATACAACATGCAAAATAAAAAATCATATTGATCCAATCGCAAACTATTCTCCTATCAGTTTATCCTGATATCAATAATTCTGACGAATATGAACTTTTTTTAAACGCACTTTAAGAAGTTCGTATATGATCACCATTTCTCAATAGTTAACATAGCCTAATACTCCAATAGTAGACGATGGCAATCAATAAGCACTTATTATCTTCGTAAATTACTTTGTTTCTCTGTACACGGTCGTTCAATACATTTATCTAATGAGGTAACTACCACAAGTCACACCCGCCGCTTCAGCTTATATTGGACTCACAGGCAACTTCCAGTTAGACTAGTAAGCCTAACAGGATTCGTTCCCATGAGCCTTCGGTCCGAGTTATGATCAGTTTACTGAATTGACGAAGGAATCTTCGTTACTCGGTGTTCCGTGGACACGTAGAAATGAGTCAAGCCAGTTATTGAGCTCAAACGACCGGTGTTACTGAGGATAACTGTCTCGTAAGTACTGAATGAATGTGAATATTCACTTTTAATATCTATCCGTGTTACTCTAATAGATAAAATGCTTTGAATAAAAAAAGTTTTTTTTTCACCTGGAATGGTCTTCATTATAAATCCGTTTTAATTCACGTATATGTAAATTTCTTTCTCGTTCCAATTTTTCATATTCCATTTGAAGATCCATTTCTTCTTTTTTTAATGATGCTTGTCGTAAACGTAGAATTTCATCTGATTCATTCCATTCACTTAATATTAATCTAAAAGCAGATAAAAGAATAAAAAATTCTATCGAACTGTTTTTTTTTTCTCAAAAAAGAAACTTACGCTTTATTTGCATCATTAGTTTTCATACCATCGTTACTACTTTCATCTTGTGGTATAAATGCACCTGTACGATCTTTCATTCTTGATTTTGAATTAGGCGTTTTAGGTGGCTTTTCTTTAACTTCACAATTCGGTCGACGACGTAGTAAATTACGACGTTCACGATCAAGTTCTTCACGAGCACGTTGTATCATTTCTTGTTGTCTTTAATAATAATAAGAAAAACAAATACAACGAAATCGAATCGTTTTCTTTTCTATCGAAAATAAGTAAAACATACTTAGAAATATCAGTAAATGCTGTACCATCTGTCCAATTTTCCACAAATGTTGCACCTTGTCGTTGTGTAACAAATTGACCTAGTCTTAAACGATTTTCCATACATTTTTGTCGTGCTTGTTTTCGTTCTAACGTTGACTGCGAAAAAAAAAATTTTTTTTTAATTTATTAATTTCAAATAATTTAAAACTAATTCTATCATTGTTTATTAGGATTAATTCTTAATTTTAATATAAAATGTTGTGTTCTTTTTACTTTTCACGCAATGCACAGGAAATGTTGTTCTTTCAAAGAGTGAAAATGAGATATTTTTAAAATCACGCAAACATATAAAAATCCCTAATGTATACTCTAAACATGACTTATTGTTCACTATACTACAAAAAAAAAATTTTTTTTTGCAATACTTTAGTATTCTTCTGAAGTTATAACCATTTTACTAGAATTTTAGACTATGACACGGTATATACCCATAAATTGAATGACGGGATTTTGCCCATAGATAGACTTACTTATGACTAGAATGTCCTGTCATTCAATTTGTTGGTACATTCCGTACAATAGTCTAAAATTCTAGTAAAATGGTCATAAGTCTGAGAAGAAAGTCTAATGGCACTTATTACTTCGAGACGGTTCGTATCTCACTGAGATCTACCTTATGCATAGCGTCCGAACTCAAAAAAGATTCGTGAATTTTTCACTCTTAGGAATAAGTCGAATTAGTGTTATTTGATGTGTAATATTGTGGATAGATAGATCTAATTGAAATTAGAATATTCGAAAAACTCCGAATACTATGTCCTTCTTTTGATGGTTAATTAAGATTTTATAAATTCTCAAATTAAACTGCATTAATTCAACTTTCTCCTAACAAGAAAATCTTCAATAACCCAAAAAGGTCCTGTCTTAAGCCGATGTGTTCTAATTTCAATGCCGTTCATTTACAGTAGACACAGACACTTTAAAAAAAGTTGTTAATTCTCTTGTGAAATATTTTCCAATATCTAAACATTCCTGCCGATAGTATAGAACATACATTCAAATAACAGTTTGAAAATACATAGTCAAATAAAGATGATTGAATGCATAACACAGAAAGTTTTTATCAAATCTATGTTTACTTTCTTGACTCATATCGATCTGTTTATTCATAAAGCTATTGAAACAAAATTTTACTACAAGATTATTTCTTGATTAATCTTTTGAGCAACATAGCTAGAGAGTTCTAAATTGTTAGCAGCAAATGCTGGTCTCTCAACAAATGTAGGCCTTGTTTCATTCATGCTAATAAATTGTATTTTTACTAAAATTTAGCTCTAATCCTCCTTTATTTACAATATCAAAATTGAACTGTTAGTTAGTTCTTAATAGTTTCTAAAGCGTTACTTTGGAAGTTTCAGACCCTTCTCCAAACTCAACTAGGAAAGACTATTTTCACAATGTATAATAGTTAACTGATGTATAATTTAAGAAATTCATTGAAAATGAATGTTTACTATTGAAACATACATAAGACGATAAGGGTGAAAAATCAAGAGATTGTTCAATCGTTTTTGGCTCATATCCGTAATAATCATGTAAAAATATGATAATTCAAATGTAAAGAGAAAAATATCCATAACCAAAATATTGTCAAAAAGGCTTTACATTCAACTTAACGTCATATCATTTCATTTATTTTTACATCCCATACAGATTCATCTTCACAATAATCATCATTTTAGCAACTGATTGATAAAATATTCGTTTATTTTTCAAGCTTTTAAATGAACACGTCTCGCGATAGTTTTTCGGAAGGGAAGGTGCTAAAAATTCGACACACAGTTTTAAGACAACAGCGGGAAATTTTCTCAGACACAACGTACAAAGTGAGAGGAAGAGTTAGCTCGCTTCTTACATCGAGACCTATGTAATGAAACCTGCAGACGCTTGGTTAATATCAAAATTTTGTAGTCTTTTCGAAATTCAATGCATCAAAACTTCAACAAAAATTATTTCAAATGCAGTGAAAGAAAGAACAAACATTTCTATATACAACTGTATACTGATGATTAGTTTTCTACAAATCATGTGTCTACTGTGAGTACTTTGGTAAGGTTTTCTATGTTAATTTTCTCGATTTCTATGACAAACAGATTTGTAAAATGAGTTCGGCCTTGTTCTGAAACTCTTAATTCTTATATAAATTTGTAGAGAACAATTTCACCTCTAGGTGTATGCAATAACAGTGGGTGATTGAAAAGCCTAAAAAAACCAGTTTGAACAGAACACTTTTGTATTTCCACTATTGCAATTCAAAACTAAAATCTTTGTTTATACATCAGTTTGTAGATTAGAGACTACCCTATAAAACGCACTATTTTACGCTGAAAGAAGCTCTTAATGCAAATGCTTGAGTAAAAGCTACAGCTTAGTTCAATATCACACTTTATAGAAAAATGTTCGATCTACAAACCAATCGACTTCGATAATTATTAGCATGCTCGGAAAAGGACTTATAGGACAGACAAAATCCTATTGGCTCACGATTTTCAAGTCTGTCAAAAAGTCTCTCACTATTCTTGAAACAAAAAATAGGCAGAAAATTTTGGTCCTTGAAATACTTCCTTAGTGGATCAAATGTCTACATAGACTGAAAAATGTCAAATGACTTTTCGATAATATTTTTTCTTTTCTAATAGAAAAATAATGAGTCTAGTGAACATACTTTTTCTACAAGTAATTTTTTATTAACAGCCAGACATTTTTGAAGTATATTATGTTGTTTATCAAAATCTTTTTTAATATCTGATAATTGTCGACGTAATTCATCTCGTTCCTTTAAAACATGAGAAGAAAAATAAAACAAAAAAGAAAATCAATTTTAAATTTTAAACAAAACAAGAATTTACTCGAGTTAAAGTTTGTATTTGACTGTTCTTAGCTTCAAGTTCATCTGTTGTCGAATTAATTGTTCCTGTTATATCAGTCTAAAATTGAACAATGATTTTCAAGAAAACAAAAACAAAAAAATTCTATTCATATAAATACTTGAGTTAGTTTTGAATTGAGTATTGACATAGTTGATGATTCTGATGTATGATTTGAATTTGAACATGAATCACTTTGTGCTGATGAAGCTGGTGAAAATCCAATATCTCGATAATTTGCAATTGTCTTCAAATTGAATAAGAAAAAAGTTTAAAAATCAATGAAAAATTTTGTATATTTACTTTATTTGTATCTGTTGTCATTTTTTTATCTATTGATGATAAGAGAGGATTTGATGATGAAGGTTCTTGTTGTTTTGTTTGATTCATATTCATATCACTTTTACGTCTTTTTACTTTTTGTCCATCAATATTATCATCAATTTTTGGTGTTCGTTTTCGTCGTATTTTATCCGTTGTTGATAGTTTTTTTAATGTATTGCTATTACTATTTGATACAGATGTTGTTGAACCAAATAAACGAAATGGTGATGCTGGAATTGATTTAAATGTAAGAGTTTCCGTATCTGCTGGATTGACAATATCTGGTTGTGAAAGAATCTAAAAAATGAAAATATTTTAAAGATAACAAAGATGAATAATTCTTTTTTTTTTACATACACGTTGTAAAGGATTATTGGATGGTGATATACGATTGCCGTTATCAACTGATTCACTACGTTGTGGAAATAATTTAAAAGTTAATGGAAGAACATCTTGGCCTTTTGTGAAGAAAAGAATAAAAATAGTTTTTTTTTAATTTATGAAAAATCAAAATTCTTGTTTTGTTACCACGTGAATTAAATTGATTTTCTGTTGGTTTTGAAACGAGATTCATTCTAGAATAAGTTTCGCTTTTTTCATATCTAAATAACGAAATAAAAAATTTATAAATAACAAATTAGTTTATTATTAGTTGTTTATTTGAAAACTAATTTAAAACAATAACAACACCTATCGGTAGAGGGCACACATCGTATTCACGTGATTAATCGATAGAATCCAAGCGTAAAGAAAAAAACGAAGCAAAAAACAACACATATATTACAAATATAAAAGAAAGAGAACAAACTCTATTCATTCTAAAGATCCATCCTCATTGGTTTTTAATATACACATATATTTCCGGGTGTAGAATAAGAAAAAAGAGAAATATATATATATTATATCTTGTCTATTGAAGATTAAAACTTTTTTTATGTTTGTTGACAAAGAAAAGAATAGAAAGTTACCATCGATTGATTATATTTATCATGATAAAGTTCTCTAAATAAAAATCATCGTGGCGGACAGTGTTAGTAGCATCGACCGTTCGTGCGACTCGACCGATCGATTGTTAAAAGGTTCGTTCTAACATATTTTATTTGGTTTAGATACAACCAATAAATATTGAGAATTAAAAATTAAAGAGGACGCTACTGACAAGACGAGATTTTATATGTGAAAAGTGATTCAATATTAATACCAGAAGCAGCAATGTTCAGACGTCCGAAAAAGAAAATTTCGGAAGTTTCGGAAATTGTAAGCACTTGTGTTCTAAATTGTTTGGTACTTTCCAAAATTATGTAATTTCCGAAATTTCTGAAATTTTCGAAATTATGTAATTTCCGAAACTTCTGAAGCTTTCGAAATTCTGTATCTGGCGAAATTTCGAAAATTACAGAAATTTCCAGTATTTCCAAAAACTTTTCATTTGCTTTGCTATGTAGTTATCGAGTTGATAGTAGCTTCGGAAATTTCTGTAATTTCCTTGTTCAGAAATCTGAACATATCTCATAGACTCTAGCAACTTATAATAATGTATTTCTTGTTTAGCTTAAGAGTTTCTTTCATGGACATAATCTACAACAGTATTCTTTGAGAACAATTATTTCTATAAAAGCTTCTAGAGAATATTTATTGTCTATTATGTACTTCAATCTTTTGACATTAAAATAAAATAGTAAATCTAAACTTCATAGACTTCAAAGCTTTATGTTTTTTAATGAATCGAACAGTTATAAAGTTTTTACCTTTTCTTCTTAACTATATATTTTTTCTTCATGCCATTAAAACTATTGCAATTGCATTCACTATCAAAACATTGAAGAAATTTTATTATTTTTTTTTTTTGTCTATTTATATGTACGACAAACTTCAATATACGTATTTTCGTTTTATAAATCTAAGAATCAATCAAACTTTTCAGAGATCATGTCTTTATTTTTTATATAATTTTTTAATATATTAGACTTGCAACTTATTTTCATAAACAAAAAACTATCGAAATCTCAAAATTCAACTCTACAAGTTTTTATTTTTGACCAAAAAAGGCAATAATGATGTCCTATGTTTATAATTGAATATTTATTAGAACTTTATTGTAAAGAAAATAAAAAAAAAAGATGTGAATCACATTTAGTAATGAAAATTTATTGTTCTCAATGGTCAATGATCTCCTCATGGCAATTTAAAAAGAAAATATACCATTAAATTACAATTTTGAATTCACATCAACAGTTGAAATATAAACAAAACGAATAGAAAGTTTATTTCTTCAAGCACAACATTTAATATGATCAATCTAGAAGCTTTTTTTTTGAATGTCATACATAAATTTTGTAAAATATAAAAATACATAATAAAAAAGTAATTATAAACACATCATAAACAAACAAAATATAACTCTAACATAAAGTCATAACCAATAATTGAATTTTTTTTTCTTTTTATAGAAAAGGATTTTATTGTATCTACAATATTTATATTCCTAATGTCTTAGTACAACATATTATATTCATTTCGTCGATTAAATTAATTTGTCAAATTGTACTGACACTATTATCATATTAATGTCATTTATCCGAAATCGATTTCAATCATTTAATAACCAACATATATTCTTTAACCAAACAAACATCATAAAAGATGATCATATAAACATTGTGTTGCATTATTTTTCTTTTTTGTCTCCTTGATAAATTATGTTGAACAATTGATACTCATATGTAATTCTTCTCTTTAGTTCATATTGTAGTAATGTGTGCATATTTTTTATGTCTTCATTATTCACATTTATAAATAACGGATGGAAATAACAAAGAACAAAAATAAAAAAGCAGAATTGATTTTCTTTATTGTATTCTTATTTTTTATTTCATGCTATTATTTATATTGGAATGATTATGGTTCAATCATAATAAAATATTATTATGTAATATGGATGAACTCCATATAAGAGTATAATACAAGTTGTTTTTAGTATACTTACGACTATACTCGATAAACAACAAGCTTCCGGACTCAATTGTATTCAAAAGAAAACTCTTTTCGCATCATCGCACGTTTGAGTATATATAATATATACTGCCAACAGCAGTAGGTACAATTCATAATGTTTGTCTTGTGTTGAACAACTCATCTCTTTTCATTTTTCTTTTTTCTTAACTAGTAGTCATAGTCTCTAAACAGTCATATGTATACGTGAATAAATAATATTCAATATTATCTTGCATATCTCTAAAGATTTGTTCACATAGCAATTCTTCTTTTTTTTTATGTATATCACGCTAACGCATTTGCTTCCTTATGCATGTATGATGATGCAAGTTCAAAATATCATTCAGTAACTATCGAATTGTGTGTGTACATGGCCGTAATTTAACACGCGATATACATCGACTTCTCCTTTGGTCTCATTGATCTGTGAGTATAGATTTCGTAAATCTTAAAAAATATGAATATTCTCGTTTTTCACATACACATTCATTTCTTACGAATAAAAAAAAAAAAGAGACAAATTGCACTGCATTTTTTTTTCTCTTATGTATAAATCAGAATTATTCTCTTTAGTACTACTAACTAAATATAACAACTTCTCTTTCTTTTTCTTTCTCATTCTTTTACTTGTGCATGCATATCACGTCAGTTCATATGTGGATATAGTGATCAATTATAAAGTAGGTATGACAGGTGATAGTATATGAACTATAAATGTGTATATTTATTGAATATAAAATGACTCCTTGTGAACAGTTTATATCTAATATTTTTTTGTCTTTTAGAACCAAGGACATAAGCGAGATGTACAACAAGAATGATTCGATATTCATTTTGACCATTTGTCTATTTAGTATTGTTGGATATTATAGTGTAAAGATATACATTTAAGTTTATGCGACATATTTTATATGATGAAGTAGAGATTAGAAATATTCTTTTGGGATTTTAAGTATTGTGTTTGATGTTTTCGAAGAAAAAAAGAGAATGGATTTTTCTAAAGGGAATTGATTTCGTTTTTTTTTTCTCTTTGAAGATGATTTGATACATTCTCTAATGAGAACAAAAAAAATCAATACGTTTTCTTATCTTCTACAATTCTTATTATTATGGGAATTGGCAAGTTATACTCAAGGTAAAAAATATAATATCGGTTTTTTTTTTCTTTTTTGTTTTAATGTTTCCAAAGAGTCGAGGTTAAAATAATAAAAAAAGAAATAAGGGCGTTAACTTCATATGACATATATAAACCATATAGACTGAAGTAATTTAGTAGCAATCAACGTTTGTTTTTATTGAGTGAAGATATAAAGTAAAACAAGGTCAAAAAGAGGAGGAGCAATCAAATTGAACTAATGTTATTTTAATTCAGTTTTTTCTTTTTTTTCTTTTTATTTCTATAACAATAGAATGAATATTTAAAATTCAATTAACTAGTCTCATATATATTTATTTTAGCTTATTGGATTCGAGATCTTTCTTATTGTCCACGTAAACGTGAAGTAACACGACAACGTCAATGTTTTAAATCATGTTTTGATGATAGTGATTGTCAAAGTCGATATCGTTCATGTGTATGTGATTATGATTGTGGCATGTCATGTGTAAAACGAGGTGACATTTTTTTTTTGTTTCTTCTTTTGTTATTTTCTTATTGATTTTTATTAACAAAAGGTATTACATGTCCGTTTTTAACACCTCCCGATCATGGAAATATTATCTATTCAAATGGAAATAGATTTGGTTCACGTGCTACATATGAATGTGATATAGGTTTTATACTTGAAGGTCCAAAATATCGACATTGTCAAGGTGATATGTGGTGGGGTCCAACCAATTCTGTACCTTATTGTGCACAAGAAAGTAATAATTAATTGAATTTGACATTTTAATACTTGTCAAGATGATCATCTATTTGATGATTTCAATACATCAAAGTTATGTATGTGTATCGAGATAAGCATAGGACATTGACTTCGATATTCTATTTCTATTATACATAAGTCTAGACTTGTTACAAATGCTCAGTGAATTGAAGAAAATTATGATATAATTAACACGACACACAGTGTATTTGATATTACTAATTGACTTTTTTTTCTTTTTTTCGAAATAGTTTTTTGTAATCAACCACCAGACATAACGAACGCAGTTAATGATGTTCCGAGTACAATTACAACATTTCATGCTGGTTATTCAGTTAAATATACATGTTTACTTGGTTATGTTGGGTATGGTGAAAATAAATAAATAAATTATTGATTTTCATTTTCTTTATTCTATTATAGAAATGGTACAACAACATCAGAATGTACTTTTTTAGGTCAATGGACATTTGCAACTTTAAAATGTACTCGTAAGTAATGAAATAACTATTCTTGTTTTTATGGTTATTCGTTTAAAGAAAAAAAAAGTATATATATATGTATATAAATAGCTATTGATTGTGGTTCACCGGGTATATTACGTAATGGATTTTTAAGTGGTGAAAGATTTGATTATCCAAATATTATAGCATTCTTTTGTAATGATGGTTTTGAACTTATTGGAAAAGATACAACAAGAGCTTGTCAAGAAAATGGTTTATGGTCTGGTACAATGCCTTTTTGTCAAAGTAATTAATTAAAAAGAAAATTTTCTAAGAATAAAATAACACTAGATAAAAAAATATATACAATTCAAGAGTACTTTTAAACTTATATGCTAATCTTAAAGTGATGCTCTTGTTGAATAAAATAAAAACAAATAAGAGAAACAGTGGATAATAATAAGCTGTAGAAGTACTAACGAGAGAAACTACTCTAACGATAATTTCCCATTTGAACTCATATTGGACTTACAAGAAAGTCTCGGTGAGACTGGAAAAACATTAAAAGAATTCATGCCAATAGGTTTTTGGAGCTGTCTTATGACTGTTTTACTGAGTTTTTGATATGCACTAAATTTCCAACAAGTAGTCGCTTGACACAGACATACCACAAAAATTGAGGTTACTTGGAAATTCAATATCTCGATAAAAGAACATTCTTGTCAATTAAAACTTTCAGGATCACTAGATCTATCTACAGGCCAAATTGCAGGTTGAAAGTAAAATGATTAAAACTCGGCTTTAGAACACTATGGGCACGAATCCTTTTAACCTTTTCCTAGTCTTACCGAGACTTTCGTGTAAGCTCAAACAGCAAGTTATAGCTCAGGTAGTATCCTCGTAGGTTTAAGTATAATTAGGAAGAATATTCCTATCTAGTGGTAGATTCAATAGCTCGATATCTTCCCTACAACTAATACTGGCTGTAGATTTGAATAAAAGGTCAGTCTGATGCAGAATTCTTGTGTTCAATTATTTGAGCTTCTCGTATATATTAACGACCCACATACTAGTAGCCACCAGTAAGCATGTCACAATACCATCAGTACCATTTGATATTAACCAGTGTTGAAATAGAATTGATAGTGACAGGCAGTGACATTGAATCGCGTTTAGCATTAGTTAGTGTTAGTACTAACATTAGTCAATACTAATACTTCAATACTGTATTAGTATTGCGACATGTCTAGCCTCAAGGGCATGTGTATGTCGTAACGCAACGTGCATACTATCGAGCGGGTGATTTTAAACAAACAGCCTTTAGTGACTTGTCAAGCAAAATTAGCTGAGGAATATTGCCATGTACTCTAATGGCGTAACTAGAAAAAAAACTGCAGGCGGGTGATTCAACTCCGTAATCATGCCTGTTGAGAGAGAGAGAGTAGAGACCTTGTATGGCTCAAAGCCTTCTTTTCAACGGAACTCAACTGTTGGTAGGGAAAGAGAGTGAGCCTCCACCTGTTTACCCCAGTAATGTAATCAAATCTTAAATAGATTTAATCTGAGAAGTTTTATTTTCAGAAAAAACTTGTGGACCACCTCCATTAGTTTCTCATGGTCAGATAATTCAACCTGATCGAACAACAAATGAAACAGTTCAATATACTTGTCAAGATGGATATCAATTACATGGATCATCAATTTTAAAATGTATATTATCTCAATGGCAACCTACACCACCAATATGTGAACGTAAGTTTTTCTTTTCTTTAATTTTTGTTTTTTTTTTCTAAAAAAAAATAATATTTAGCTATAACATGTAATGATCCTCAAATAAATTTTAATGGTTATATTGAATCTTTATCGAATAATAATTCATCAAGATATTCAATTGATTCAATAATAAGATTTCATTGTTCATCAAATTTAATATTACGAGGTCCACGTTTATCTAAATGTCGTTTTAATGGAAGTTGGTCACCGAAAATTCCCAAATGTGAAAGTATGTTTTTATTTTTCGATTTAATCTTATTCGTTGCTTTTTTTTTATGTTCTTATTAATAGAACCAATACCTTGCGCGATTCCATCTTTACCATCAAATGGTCATTATCGAAATCTTCGTCCATTTATACAATACATTGATGATGGTAGTCAATTACAATATGTATGTGGAAATTCTCGATATCGTCGTCGAATATTTTGTCGACAAGGAAAAATTTTACCACGAATGCCAAAGTGTTTTAATAGTAAAATAAATTGAAAGAAAAAGAAGAAGAAATTATTTTGTTTTATGATTTTTAGATTGTCAAGTTGAAGATGAACAAATAATATTTTCAAAAAAAATCTATCGTCATCGAGAAAAAGTTTATTTTACTTGTAACAATAATAATAATAATAATAGTTTACCTTCAATAAACAATGAAACAATATATTGTATTAATGGAAATCTTTCTAAACAACCTATTTGTCAAAAGATTCCAATAATATGTATCGTTCCTCATACACTTTTTCTACGTAATATTGCTAATACAACAATTCCATCTGGAACATCATTTCAAATTGGTTCATCATTTTCATATACATGTATTCAAGATTATCAACCTATCAATCAATCAGCAATTGTTGAATGTCTTGACGATGGAAAATTATCTCATCATGCACATTGTGTACCAAAATCATGTAAAGAACATCCACCAATGATAAATAATGGTCGAACAATATTTCATTCAACAATACATGGTTCTATAGCAAGATATAAATGCTTTCCAGGTTATAAATTTGAAAATAATAATTTAGTAAAATTAATATGTCAATTTGGTTTATGGTTACCAAAACAACTACCTAAATGTTTGCCGAGTAATGACAAATCTTTATGTCTATTTTAAAGCACGAGAAGATTAATATAAAAGAACTTTTTTGTTTTGGTTTTTGGTAAAAAGGAAATTTAAATTATATACCAGAGATGGAATCTGTTCGATGTAGAGATGTGCTGAACCAAGTTTTATTGGGTCCGGGACTGGCAATTGCTTTTCTAGCAACTCTAGTCCTGATTTATGAAAATCTATGCCAGAATTTATTCATATCACATCTAAACAAACTCTCCAGTACTCAGTTTTTTTGATTTATTTATATGACGACTAGTACATTTTTGGATCGTCTTTGTTGAATTATGTTCTGATAGAATATTTAATTCTAATCTTTAGTTCCGGTTGGAACAACTTTTTTCCTTGTAATCCCGTCTCCTGTTCCGGCAAATTTTTTTTCATGGTCTCGGTCTCGACCACTAGGACTAAAGTTGGTCCCACATATATTTAGTTCGATCCCGAAAAAATACGAACTGATTCCATCTCTGTTGTATATTGCGATAATATTTTGATGTTATGTTCAATAGCCATTATAGATTGAAAATTTCATGGTTAGATCCAAAATAAAGCAATGCTTTGATGAATAGCTACAGATTAAGATATAATATAATGTAAACTGATAAGATAGGTCTACATGAATGGATGTCAATTATTATCTAATAGATGAAATGAGAGTGACAACAAAGTTTTATTTATGTTATATTTTCTTTTATCAGAGATCGTAACAGACGTTTCTATCTGTAAGACAGAAGAGTAGACCTAATACGGCCATGATCGATTTTATTATTAATTAACAATTATGTTGCCTTAAAAAAAGATGTATTGGTCAATGTGATTGTTCTTCAAAGGATCATTGAGTTATAAGAGATCTTTGTATTCATTCTGCAATTTTTTGTATGACAATCTATAATTTTATATTCGTAACAAATTAGTATGTATGGAATTAGTAAGAATTTTTAATAGAATGTTTTGTAAAAAAAAGCTATTTTTCTTTGTTTGTTCATTACATTTATTCTTCTCTTTAAAAAAATCTTGACAAATATTTTAATATTTGTTGTAGTTTTTTGTCCTAATCCTGGTCCATTAATAAATGGACGAATATATGTTGTACTGAAAGATGAACGCGTATCACCATTACCAATTCGAAGTGAATTTCGTTCTTATATACCAAATGTTAGTCATGGTCGAACAATTGAATTTGAATGTAATTCAGGTATGATGATAGCTTAGGGTTTTTGTTTTTGTATATAAAGAATTGCATTTATAATTGTAGGATATGTTCTTCATGGACCAACTGGATTAACATGTAATCATGGTCGATGGATGCCTGCTGAAAGACCACGCTGTATTATTGGTAAATTCTAATTCTACTAGTTTGCAATTAAAAAAATGATTTTTATTTTATTTTTTTTTAGAACATCATGTACAACCAAATATTATCTTTACAGGATAATCATTTTCATGGACAAATGTTCTGTTTTTTTTTTGAATAATCGAAGCTGGTCTTCATGCTTATCGCTTAACGGCTTCTCTTTCTCTCTTGATAATGCAGATATAAGGAAAAAAAAGATGTTTTATCAATGAATGGCGTTTTATTTCTAATGTTTGTGATTTTATCATTGTTCATTTTTTCTATTTTAGTCAAGAATGATTACATTTTTGTTTTTCTTTGTTTAATTTAATTCAATAAGTGATTGAAAAGTATAAACAAATCTCTTCTAGTTTGCAAGAAATGTAGCAAACGATTATAAAAACAAATAAATAATAAACAACATATACTTCATTAGAAATAAATGATTTGTTTTTTATGAATAACATAATATGGTCTCTTTTGAAAATTTATCATTCTCAGTTACTCTTTTATTACAAAAAAGTTTATTCTCTACGATAGTTTGATTGTTTTATGCTATTCTATCTCATATTGTATATTATGTAACGATCCTATTGTCCTAAAAAAAAGATATCTAAAAGAACAAAATAATGTATTACATAAATATAAGATGGAGAAGTTACTACTAACGGAAGCATCATCCATATTTTCTATTTATTTTGATCACATTTGTAGATAGAAAACTATTTGGAAGATTCGACCATTCTTATAAAAGTTTGCGATAATCATCAGTTTGAATCAATACTCTTAACGATTGCGGATATGTGAGGAGAGATAATTAGAATGAGTCATTCTAACGTAAAGTCTTGATCAGTTTGCAAGGACATCGATGGAAACGAAGATGAAACATTCATAATAAAAGTTGAAGTCTGTACTCAGTGAACATGAATATTTTATACATATCGTGACACAGAGCTCATAATATGTCTCGCCCATCCAACACAAAATAACAAAGTAATGAAAATTGTTTGAGAAACGTCCTCTAGAAATTAGTACATATCGGAGAAGCTTAGTGTTATCCGATTCTCTCGACAGCTTTGAAGATTAGATCTAATGTTCTCATGTGGTTTTATAGAGAATTGAACAACGAATCATTTGAAACCAAGCGTAATTTTCTACCTACAAATGTGGACAAGATAAAAAGAATGTTATTTTAATTTACATATTGTATACATCAATATACATTTTCATTTCTTTTTTTTTACATTTGTGTGTAACAGATGAACGTAACATTCGGTTATATTAATTTTGACTTGTCTCTATTTTCTTCCGTAGTCGACATTTATTTTTTGTATTTAAATAAAAGAGACATTTATCAATTCTGATGATGATATTTTCTCAGATGAAATGTCATATGTCAATATTAATTAAACTCTAATAAATCAAAATGAATACTAAATTGAATTGAATAAAAAAAAACGAATCTCTCAAGAGAAAGACCGAAATACAATAAAACTTTGACGAAGAAAACAGAAAATTATAGATATATGAGTGGTTTCATTTGTTAGTGGTGTAACACAAAAAAAGAACAAAGGTTATTCTTATTGCACAGAACGTTTTTTTTTTAGGAATCTTCAACCTACAAAATATCTCTACGGAAAATTTGCCCTGAACATGCTTAAGCTTTTTCAAAAAATTTAATTTATTCATTGTTAGCGACGTGAGTGAGAACGAATATAGAAACGCAAAATTCTCTTGTAACTGAATAAAAGGTTCAAAAACCTATGCTCAATGGTACAAACCCTTATTGAGGATCTCGAGTTGAGATCAAAACAAAAAGTCTCGTTCTGAGACACGAGCAGACCTCTAATAAGCTGGCTTTCGGGAGGTGATTTTTTTTTAGAGTTCGATCTTACTGAAAATTTCATCATAGATATAGTTTGTAGCGTAGACTCCATTCTAGAGCTATCCAATAATGATATTTTTATTAATTAGAAAAAAAAACTCTTATTAAGAATCAAAATCATATCGAAGATGATCACGTTGTAATTATCTTGGTATAGATTTCTCTATAAACGTGTAAATCTAATTCTTTTTTATGCTGTAGATATGATGTTCTTCAGCTTAGTTACTGTTGTATACTGTAGATATTGTCTGAGAACAAAATTTAATTATAAATTCTATTAAGATTTATAGGAGAATATTTATAGCCGATTCCGATTATAATATAGCCTGACAATATCTGACTATTCTTTCATTTAATTAAATACGGATTGTTCGAGATAGAGTCTTTCTATAGAAACTAATCTATCAAACTGAATATAACGTTTTTCTATTGCAATGTATTTAATGATAGCTACATATACTAGTTCCTGATCGAAGATGGAGTTTGAATACGTACATGAACTTTTTTTTGGGTTTGTATTTATCTATGTATAATCGTATATGTTTTCAATCTGTATCATAACTTTGAAAATGTTTGTAAATTTTCATAGTTTTATTTATTAAGATCAAAACGTCACATCAATCAGACGAACTGAAATAAAAGAAGAATTGATAAAAAAAAATCATATCTAAACAACATATGGATGTTGATGACCATCTGGATCACCAAAAGCAAAACTTTTGTTTAAATAAATACAGAATCTATTTGTTAGTCAATGTATCAAGTAATTCCTTAAGAAGATTTGCAAGATAGATGTTGATTACTTTTGCATGTTGCAATATTTTTTGTTTATATTAATTTTGTATCCAAAATTTAGAACGATTTAAAATATTCGCAAAGCTATTTTTGAAACAAAAGAATCATCTTATTAACATATATATTGGACGATATGACAAGCATTGTCAACGACATGAAATGACTCATGTAATTATAAATAAATGGAACATGTCTTTTAGTATTTTAGATTAATCAATGCAATGCAATGCAGATATTTATAAAATCATTGATTCACTTCCAAATATGACACTTATTCTCTAACGGGTATCTTTGTTCATATTGTATGCATTGATAAACATGATTATGGTAATAAATGTAATTTTAGTTTAATATTAACTAAAACAAATTTCTATTATTTTATTTCAGATTTTTTTTTCTAACAATTTACATAAATATTTATATTTTTGCCGCAAGAAGGAAGTTTTCTTAACATATTGTTTTTGCAAAACATGCACTTTGACAGTAAAGAGCTTTCATGGATAAATTTGCCTCCTATCCATTATAATTGTTTACGAGGGTGTGCGTTCTCTTCATATATAATAAAATGTAGTGAGAAATTCCTGTTTTATTAAGCAGAAATTGTCATCAATCTTTGTTTCTTTTTTGTTCTGCTGAAACAACTCGTGGTGATGATAGTCTTAGTACTAAGTTATATGGATATATTCAGTATTATTTATTGCTTATTTTTTAAAACTAGTCATTTAAAAACATATATGCTATATACAGGAGAATATTATTAATTATGTTTCTGATGTAGAACATAGTTTTTTTTCCTTCGAGATAATTAGTTTCTCAATATTGTTATGTATCTTGTTTTTTTTTTAATTTTTCTTGAGAAAAGTGCATGATATATTATAAAAATACAAGAAGCACAAAATGAGATCTTCTTACTTCATTATTTCAAAATAGAAATGAGATTGGTTCTTTATTTCTCGTTTACAATCGAAGAAATCCTACATGAACAAAAAACGAGAAAAAGGAAAAAAGTGTATGTGAGTAAAAATAAGGGAAACAAATATAGAATAGCATTGACTTTATTGAATGCAATAGGAAGGAAACCAAGAGATAACAAAAAAAGAAAGAAAGATTTCAACATGTCGAAATATAAGATTATTATAGCTTCTATTTTTTTTCATAGAATAGATTAGAAAACTCAGATGCATACTTTTTCTTTTTATCTTTATTTGAAGATTATTATAACGATGAACATGAAATCAACTAATGGTGCTTCTACAGATAAGGCTATTCTTCGTCGGTATTTGGAGTTACCACAACCTGAAAATAAAGTTATGGCTACTTATATATGGATTGATGGTACTGGAGAAAATCTTCGTGGTAAAAAAAAAAACCATTTACTAATATATTCTCTTTCATGTCTTATTACTTTTTTTTTATTTTTAATTAGCGAAAACTCGAACAGTCCAACGAGAACCAAAATCACCAAAAGAACTATCATGGTGGAACTTCGATGGTTCATCAACAGGTCAAGCTGAAGGTTCAAATTCAGATATTTATCTTAAACCAGTTGCTATTTTTAATGATCCATTTATGCTTGGTCGAAATAAACTTGTTATGTGTGAAACATATAAATATAATAAAGAACCAACTAGTTAGTAGTATTTATTTTGTATTTACAATTAATCATCTCTTTTCTACAGGCTCAAATAAACGATTTGGATGTGAAGAAGCTATGAAAGCAGCAGCTAGTCAATATCCATGGTTTGGACTTGAACAAGAATATACACTTTTAGATCGTGATGGTTGGCCATTTGGATGGCCAAAAGGTGGATTTCCTCATCCACAAGGTCCATATTATTGTGGTGTTGGTGCATCACAAGCACTTGGTCGAGATATTGAAGAAGCTCATTATAAAGCATGTTTATATGGTGGAATTAATATAAGTGGAACAAATGCTGAAGTTATGCCAGCTCAATGGGAATATCAAGTTGGTCCATGTGAAGGAATTGATGCTGGTGATCAACTTTGGATATCACGATATTTATTATTACGTATAGCCGAAGAATTTGGTGTTCAAGTTAGTTTTGATCCAAAACCAATTCCAGGCGATTGGAATGGTGCTGGATGTCATACTAATTTTTCTACACAAGCTATGCGTGAACCTAATGGCATTGAGTAAATTATTTTTCTTTATTGAATTATTGTTGAAATACACTTTATGAATTATTCATAGAGCTATTAAAGAAGCAATTAAGTTACTTGAAGTACGTCATAAAACACATATTAAACGATATGGTAGAGACAATGAACGACGATTAACTGGTCGACATGAAACAGCTGATGTAAACCTTTTTTTTCTAATGAATGAATTAAGTTTTTTTTTTTTGTATGTGTATATTTAGATTAATCAATTCAGTGCTGGTATTGCTAATCGAGCTGCATCAGTACGAATTCCAAGACCAGTTTGTGAAGAAAAATGTGGTTATTTAGAAGATCGTCGACCAGCTTCGAATTGTGATCCATATGCTGTGACAGATATTATTGTTCGTACTGTATGTTTGGGCGAAAAAGATCCTGAAGCAATAAATTGATTATTATGCATGATAAGAATTTAGCCGTGCATTTTTTAGTAGACGGAATAATATTTTATGACGTTTTTATTATAATCTGTCATATGTTACATGTCGCAATTAAATGTTTTTCTTTTTATTTCTGTCCGAAATGCTTTTTCATGTGAGTTTTCTCGGTCTTATGTTTATGCATCGATTACAATCGAAGTATTTGGAAAAAAATTGATTTATTTCTTCAGTCGATTAGTCTTTTAGTTAATTGTTTAGGGTAGTTTTTTGGAAAT
Source organism: Rotaria sordida (assembly GCA_905250125.1). Classification (NCBI taxonomy): domain Eukaryota; kingdom Metazoa; phylum Rotifera; class Eurotatoria; order Philodinida; family Philodinidae; genus Rotaria; species Rotaria sordida. The sequence goes on from CAJNOL010000232.1 coordinate 137,469, forward strand.
AATTCGATGCTTTTTTTGCACTTTTTTCTTCGTTAATCTTAATTGAATAAAATTTGCATTATTTGTGTGTGGTAAATGAAAAAATCTAAATCACTCATCATATTTAGGAAATATAATTGAATTTGTTTTGTATATCAGTTTAGTAATACCCATTTTAAAAAAGAAAAAAGGATGAGTATTTTTTGAATAACTTTTGATAAAAACTAGATAGAGAGTTTCGGCTTTTACCGTTTAAAAGATGAGATGAAACCACATAGAATCGTCTATACCAGATATTTTTTAACAAGTTTTCTCAGTCTACTATCAAGTTTGTTAAACACGAAAGATTGTTTAATGTAAAACTTTTATGATCTGAATTTTCAAGAGTGCGCTAGAATCGTTAACTGAAGATCTATAAATTCTGTAAGTCCGATGTTGTAAACTTTAGCCAATCATGAGTTATACACATTTTACTGTATATTATCGGCAGATTTCTTATAAAAAAATGAACTTTTTTTCATCTTTTAAAGAAAAATTCACCATATAAACTTATTCCAAAGCCTGAATTTTTTGACGAAATCGGCGAGAGACTCTGAGAAAACTTCTCAAAAAAGTCCGATACAGACTATTCGATGCAGTTTCACCTTTTCTCTTTTAAACAGTGAAAATCGAACCTCTCTATCTAGTTTCTATCAAAAATTATTCAAAAAATACTCATCCTTCTTCTTTTTTGAAATGGGTATTAGTCGTAATATTTCAGGTTTGTGATGATCGGAGATTATTTTCCGAACGGTGCTATAATTCAGATCAGTTGGTGCTTGAACTTCGTCAACTGTGATATCTAAAGTGATCATTAATATGGCAATAAACCTATTCGAAGTTTTCGGATGTTGCTTGATGATAGATACGTCTAATCGTGTTCCGTCTTAAACATCTTCTCGATTTTCACGAATTCATTCATATCCTTTTTCAACTGCTCTGAGAGGTAGAGACTAGTTACAGAAAATAAAATACAGTACAACACGAACTTAAATGCAGAAGTGAACAACACATCCATACCTTCAAGTCCTAATTTTCATTTATGTTGATCTTCAACTCCTTATCTAATAGTAATAGAATAACTATATATGATCTTCATTATCAAGAATCTCATTCAGTGTCATCATCATATCAACAAATCTAGAGAATTATCTTCTAATCATTATGATACTCAATCAAAATTTATTTCATTCACATCCATTCATCATCAAATAATAATTATTTATTTATGTTAGAAAAATAAGAAGTACCAATATCATATTGTTTGTCTTGTTGTTCTAGTCAATTAACAACTAGTAGCAAATCTTCTCTATCTGAACTACACATGTTCAAAAGTATTTGCTCAAATGGAAGAATGGTCTATCAACAATATACAGTTCTAACTCCATTAAAACGCTATCCTTAACACACACTAACGAGTTCTAACTCATCATTATCTATTAATCGACAACAACGTCGACTTGAAGAATCAAATCTATATCTATACAGAAAAAAAAACTTTTTCTCTCGATTATCTATTCCTTCTCATTATCCTCAAAATTTTTCATGAATGGAATAAAAAATAAAGCAAATATTGATTGTTCAATACTATCTATTATTATACAACGTACAAAAACGTATTTAAATTAAATAATTGATACAATGGAACAATTATTTTCAACATGGTTTAATGAATCTGATCATCATTGTATATATTACTTTAGTTTTGATTAAGCATTTAACATCGCAATAATTTATAACATATGTTAATGATGGACCACTAACAAATATAAAATCATTAGATGTGACATCTATACCATTATTAACATCGGAAAATTTTTATTCTTTAAATCAAATGATTTTTGTGCAAATTTAACTAATTATATGCAAGATAGATTAAACAAAATTCATATATATCGTTATCTAATAGATTAGAAGTAAATAAAGATTATCTTTAGATGTGATGTATCCTTCGCTGACAACTTTGCTATTGTTTTATGACCGTTTCCGTAAAGAAACAAAACGTACGTTTTAAGTCGAAGTTTTGTGGCTCTCTCATCCTTTCATAGCAAAGAGGGTGGGAATGAATTGGGTACATTTCCATAATAATTGACGATAACAACAGATGTCAGATTCTATTCCTAGAGTTTTTTAGCGACAGAAAAAGGCGATGTATGGCATTGAGAACAAAACTTAGACTGTTTTAACATATTTCAAAGTCTTTCTTGAAATTTAAATAGCTCAAAGAATGATGATTAGTAATGTATTATTTTGTCATATTTGTCATTTAATTAACACAAAAGGTATGAACTGATCAAGTTCCAGCTTTCAAAAATAATTACTATCAATAGAACAAAAAATTCTGTTCGAAATATCGAAATAAATAAGACAAAAATATTTCTCTAATAATCGATTATTCTTTGAAGACAATTATCATTTGGAAGCAATTCTCCAGCAGATGTGTTTTGTATTTATATTTAAATTAATTTGAATTTTCTTTTTTTTCCTACTTGTTTCATCGCCACTCATTGATCCTATAAGTATATTAATGGTAAAACGAGATTCCATTACTATTAGTTGAGAATCATGTAAAGATGATGACGATGGAAGTGAACTTATTGATTATGTTGTTGAAAAATATGATGCCTCAAGAAGTGTTTGGCAACGTAATGTATATAATGATCCATGTAAATTTACATATACAAATACTGGATTTGCTGAAGGTGTTGCACATCATTTTCATGTATATGCAGAGAATTGTGTTGGAATGTTACCAACATTAACAACAATTGATTCAATTATTGCTAAAAAGTTCATATGCACACACATTCAGATATACCAGAAGAAGAATGATCATTATTAGCAAAAATTGTTTCATCGAATTCAATTAAATGTTCATAACAACCACTATTAAGTGATGATGATACAACATTAAGACTAATGTGAGTTAAAGTAAATTATTCATAAGAAAAAAGTTTTGTTTTATTAATTTATCTTCGTATATAGATTGGATATGTCAATGTTGATATATGTCAATTTACAATAAAAGATTTACTTGAAGAAGATTCTTATTTAATAGAAACATACTCTAAAAATTTTGAAGGCTAATCATTGAACAGATTAACCAATATCATTACAATAGGAAATGACACATAATGATGCTGATAGTTCATTAATAGAATATTCATTAGAAATGTGCTATGAAAAAAAAGGTACAAGTCATGAATAGATACAAGTACAAATTTTACCAACAATTACAGCTAAGTTTTTCGAGTAACAAAATAAAATTGAAATGTGTACTATCATTTTTGTAATAAAGCAGCAAATTCTATTGGATATAGTGGAACAAAAGTAGTTAAACTAGAAAAAAAAACAAAATAGTAAGTCAATTAATTTACTTTCAACAAATGATCCACTCATTATATTCAATTTTTTAAATGATAAAAGAAAACCATCGTTATCAAGTGTCAAAATGATATTTCATTTTATATTATCAAATAGCGTGATGTTCTTAGAACTAATTAGATTCTAGCAAAAAAAATTCATCAAAATGAATATAATCTTCTTATAAAAGCATTAATTTAAAGTTCAAATTATTGTTTTCGTGCTTGTGCATTAAAATTGAAGATGACTTTTAAAGTGCATGGGTTGAATTGGAATCCTATCATTAAAGATATCATAGGATAAACAGTGCATATACAATTAGATGCAACAGAGAGTGCTTATATTACTAAAATGATGTGATATATACAGAATAACATATGAAATCGATGCCAAAAATAGAAGAGATAGATTTCTTTGGTGTCAAAGATTTTAACAAAGACAAAACCTATTGTATTTAGTTTCATTAACAAAATTATATGATATTAAAATCGAAAAAGTTAAAGAGTCAAGGGGAAACAGCAGAGACTTCAGCGGTGAAGTCTCACGAAGTCTGTGAAGTTTCACGAAGTCTTTGGAAGTCTTTTGAAGTCCTCTGAAGTCCCATGAAATTCTATGAAGTCTTGTGAAGTCCTTTGAAGTCCTTTGAAGTCCTAGGAAGTCCTCGGAAGTCTTTAGAAGTCTTTTGAAGTCTTGCGAAAATATAAAGTCACTATGGTTGAAGTCCGTTGAAGTCTTGAAGTCCGCTGTTTCTCCCTTGTATATATGTTTTGTTCGTTTTGTTCCGATTTCGAGCCCTTTGGCACCCATCGGATTCCGGCCACTCGAAAACCGTGTTCTATCAGATATTCATTTTCGAGTGCTCGAGAAAAGAAACATGTTAGAAGCATAGTATTGATTGCTCCAATAGAAGCAAGTCTAGCAGAATAATAGATTCAAGTGGTGAGGTTAATTTTGATTTCGTGAAGTTCCTTCAAAAAGTGATTTACAAATGTTTCTTTCATTCAGCCACCTTAGTAAAGTTATTTATGTTCGATATATATTTCCCTTAAATTCATAATTTTCTAAAAAATATTTAGTAACATTAACTGATGAAAAATAACAACTAAGACTGGAATCCATAAGCGTTTTTGACAAAAAACACAACCATAACGAATTTTACGTTTTGATTGTTTGAAAAGTTTTTTTAATATTAATTTTATACTTTATCACACAAATCAATTATTTATCAGATGCCATGTTTATGAAATAAGCTCCTTATGTAGCATCTGAGACTCAAAAAAAGTCTTTTTGTGTAGTTAGAGACACGCGAAAGGCGTTTTTATTCGGTTAGAAAGTTTTTTTAATTTTCGACAACTGTTAGCAAATATTAAAATAACAATCTTGAAACTTCTATCCTTCTAAGAATTGAAAAGATAACTTTCATAGAAGAACAATAGTTCATATTTAGTTTAGATGTTAGACGAATATTAATCAAAGTACCCATGTTCAAATCTTCTTCTCCACGTTTATTCGATAGGTTTCAACAACTCAAGAATGAGACATCTATAGGAAAAAATCCTTTTTATTCTAATCAAATTTTGATCTCCTCGGTAAAAATCGTTCGGCTGGTCGAAAATTCAGCGTTGACTGACCTATCGCCAAGCCCTCGACGTATCGGAAAGCGAGAATCCGAGGAGTACGTTTGAGATTTCGATGACCGGAGCAATCTTAAACTGACGCGTCGAAATGCCTATCGGATGATCGGTTGGGTAATGTCATCGTGAGAGTGTGAGTGAGACTACCAGAATGAATATATCATCACTCACAATCTTGCTAAAGTGATTTTTGATTTATATTCATCCGAAACATGTGTATAATAAAAAGAAATTTTACTTTCTAATGGTATATTAACTGCTCTTTTTTTTATTGATTTCTACGATTCATAAAGAAATAATATTCAAATTTTGTTTGTTCAGATTTAAGATTCGTACAATTTTAACTTGCGTCACAATAACAAGGAGAAAAAACTCCTTCCCTATGCAAACATTTATTACTAGAACTATGTTTATTATAAATATATATCAATGGGAAACATGTTAGGAAACATGCGCTGATTGAGAACTATTTTTTGCTTGTATGTATGTAAAAGAGAGTCATATATGTTTGCATACGATTGACTAATAATGAAGAGTATTCCTGGTATTTTTTTAAACTAAAGTCAGTAGAAATATTGAAGATATGAATAGTGTTTTTCACAATTCAACAGTAAGAAAAAAACTACCATCACTGTATTGTATGCTCGATGTCTCTACACAAACACAAAAGTTTATTCTGCAAATAACAAACATTGGTTGTAGCGTTGATTGCATGATTCCTTTGAGTTTCTTCTGAAAATATAATTACGACAAACAAGATGGTAGATCAACAAAAAAGTTTATTAACAAAGAAACAACGAAGGAATCAACGGAATAAATACAATCACCAAGCAATTTTTATTATTATTGTAATCAGTTTTTTTTCTTCCGCTCGTGTCTGTACAGTAAATGAAAATGTGATGAAGAAATATATAAACAAAGGACTACTGAAGAGACGCAATATTGCACCTTTTTCCCTTTCTTGCTTTCTTTCTATGTGATTGCATGTCTATCTATTTTCTTAAATCCTATTGACGAGTTTGAATCAATTAAAATAGATTAAAAATCAATTTAACACTCTTCATTACGTTACATTCATTCCGCTTCTCTCTATGGTCATTGATTTACAAGTATCTCATGTCGTAAAAATCTATAGACTCAGTATGATTAGCATCATACAATCAAACGATTGTTCAAGGATCGGCTCTCTAGAACATTCACTTTTTTGATGTGACAAAAACATTTTAAAATTTGTCATGATGTAAACAGAGGTTTTCCATAAGCTTTGCTATTTTTGCAGATGTTTACATTGTGAGCTTATACGGTGAGACTATGGCGTGTATACAACGAAAATGCGGCTATATACCATCATTTGAACTTGACCGTAAAGACGCCGTATACCAACATCATAAAAAAGCATCTGAGTGATACAAATAATACCGATTTTTCCACTGACCTTCATGTCGGAAAAAATACGATACAATATGATATATTTTCTATCAGAGATAAATTTTAACTCTCGCATTGTGCTGAATCAGCACGCTAAAATAAAATGTGTCCTGATCTATTGGCTAATTATTCATTCTTCGTTTTGTTTTGCGCACATAGCGCCATATAACCAAGACGACGAAATATGCTGAACGTATGCATTTACATAAATCATTTTTTCTAGATTATTTCTCGATTTACATTTAGTGAAGAACATACTGAGAGATCGACCAATGATCGAGATTGAACCACTTCGAAGTGATTTAATCAGAATTAAATCGACTCGGGATGGTTGCATCATAGGATCTTACCGTTTTGTACTCCAAGAGTAGATACCACAAATTCAAGTTAAACCAAAAAACTAGTAGTTATTCGATTTTCCAGAAAAACAGACGTATCGAAGGATAAATTTGAACCACGTTTTCAGAATGTGTCGTAAGTTCGCTGGTAGAAATGTATTGCAACGGGTACCTCGTATCGTAAAATACGACACATACGACATATTTTGTATTAGTGTGAATGCATACTATTTGTGATTATTTCCTACCAAAAATATTGGAAACGAAAAGGCTGTTGATTTATTTTTGAACAAAGAAAGTCTTCTCGATGAGAACTATCGATTGACATACGACATACAGTGGGTCTATGCGTTTCAGTCAACAAAATTCCCTATTCTATCTCTTAAACGTATACATAGAGAAGCTGTTTTGAATATTTCAAAAAGGAGACATACTCTCTCACTTGCTTTTCGTGGATTTTGTAGTATCATTTGCTAGGATTCGTCTAGATCTATTGATTGATATGAAATTTGAAGTGAACTCTGCCATTGAAGAAAAGCACTAGGTGATATTTGTCATGATAGTCCATTGGTGGTATGTAATATGAATCATATGGTTATATAAGGAAAGGCAATGAATAATCGTTTCTCATATGTTTATATACCATTCGATAGAGAACTGAAACAGCGTAAATTTTCATATATATCGGCTAAATATATAAGCAAATCAAACCTCGTAGCGGTATTACTTTCCTGATTTTTCCTAATTTATTTCTATAGGACTATATCTAAATGATTATGATGCCTTCGTGTATTATAGTCAGTTTATTTTTTGAAATTTATATAAAAATATTTATAGAATATCTTAAAAACAACGATAATGTTCAAGTAATATTTATTTCAAGCACTCATTTTTCTCTTTTTGTTTTCGTAATCGGTTGAAGTTTTCACTATTTTCAAATAATTCAATTTGCAAAGTAGTTAGTGTAGCATTAGCAATCAGAGATGTGTATCGTGCCTAAAAATGAGGTGAAGTCAACTATCACCCTAAAGTCTTTTCGACCAGCGCTGCGGTTGCATTTAACAGCAAGTAGAGAATTTTTTCTCTAATTTTTTTATATTTATTACGCTATAATATTTCTTGGAAATAATGTTTCATTTCCGAACACTTACGTACGAACAACAATATAGAGTTGAAAATATCATGAACGAACGTTTAATTAGACAAGATCTAGTAGACATACAACGGATGGTACATAATGAATGAATCATTTTTGTTCTGCTTTTTTTTTGAGAATATTAAAAAGTTTCTAGCAAAATTATTCTCACAGAAAAAAGATAGAATTTTTTGCTTTGCACGAATATAAAGTCTGTAGATCAAACGATATTGTTTTCATATGCAAATAAACTGAATAGAACGAGATACAAAAATCAATACTGTCTCTGTGTACAACAAAACTGATTCTAATAGTTAAATTTGAATGCTTTTATTAATTGATGTGTCAGGACTACACCTTTATCTATGGGTGAAAATGTTCTACAAGACTGATGATATTATTCAAAGGGAATTTCTAGATTGAAAAAGTTGAATCTGTAGAAAAAATTTTGCTGAAATGGTTAAATAATAACTCTGATAAGGAAGGAGAAAGATATCATCTCATCGACTGACAAAACGATTTTATTTAAGAAAGATGAGATGTAGTGCGTGTTGAATATAATATTAGACGAAAATATTTGTCAGAAGACCTGTATTGATGCCAACATTGAACAGAAAACAAAACGCTAATCATTTTATAGAGCAGTCCAGAATACGTTAAAAAGTGGATGTCAATGGAAATCGTATTTTCTGATAAACTCGTTTTTATAATGATGTACTTCGAAATAAACAAAGTCCTCAATTCATTTTATTTACTAATACAGAATGGCAATTGTATTCACAAATGCATCCGACTAGAAAAGATTTTCATTCGACCGAGAGGAAAAACTTTGAAAAACTGTTACAGATTGCAATACTGATTTTTGTGTCACTTTTGATTTTGTTGTTTTGCATATGACAAGATAATGTTTTCTTGTGAAAAGACTTATATTCATTTAGAGTAGAAAACTTTCTCGTTCTTTTTTGTTTAAAAAAGATTTTGTTCAAATTTCTGAGATTCTTAAAAATACAGAACAAAATCGGTTCATTCTTTATGCATCCGACGTTATATCTAATTATAGAATGCTCATTTCCATTTGTTATCAGACTATTTTTTAATAAACATTGATGAGGATTTTATTGATAAATTTAACTCATGAGTATCAAAATGAAATAATAAATTTAACCGTATCTTATAAAGATTCAGTCTTTCAACGATTAAATCTCTTCTCTTCTCTTAGCTTTGCAACATTTGATGTACATTCATGACGGAAGGTGCGTATCTCTAATTGCAGCAACACACGTTTCAATTTTAACTAACTGTAATTGCTTCATCTACTTTTATGTAGATTTATTCCTGACAAATAGTATCAAAATGAATTTTACCATTCCTGATTTTTATATAAATTCATGGTCTTTCTTAAAAATTTTCCTGATTTTTGGGCATATGCCTGCTGTAACTCCTGGCAAATGAACGGAAAATTTTCCATGAAAACATTCTATGACCTAATCTTTTTGAGGATATAAAATATGGATAAATTTCAATTTGGTCAGTCGCGTAGTATACAGTGCAGAATGCATTAGAAGGTCTTAGATAATTAAACAATAAATCGGCAATGTTCTTCAGAATCATGTGGGAAAAGCGTTATTCGATTTTCATTAGATATCGATTCTTTCAATGATTGACATTTGTAGTTTCGCATTGCATTTGACAGTCAAGTAGAACTCAAATGCAATCTAGTTTGACTTTGATGTCTTTTTTAAATGTATTAATTTTTTGACTGCTTTCATGAACTATTTTGTTCTAATAATTCTTAGGGTAAAACATTGTTATTGATCTTTTACTAATTTTCTTTATCTCGACGTAAAAAAGAAGAGTTTTCATAACAGTATTGGTTCTTTGTTCGATAGGTTTTTTTCTTTTTAAAAGCCAGAGTTAATATACAACACCGGTTATAATCATTTAACATATGAGATATTCAATTAATCATAAAATGCTTCCTAAAAGGAATTTGCCATGCATATTAAATTGCTTGAGTCAAACTTTGTTGACTATTTCATTTAAAATGATTAGTCTATTAATAGCTAATTTGCTGTTAAATACAATAGACATTTCTAGACTAATAACTTTCTGAATATATGAGCTAGAAGGATCAATTTAATGAAATTTTGAAAAGCACATTTTTCTCTACTGTATTTTTAGAAAGACAACTACACAGGAACATTTATTAGTATGAAAAGATTTATTTAATGTAAAATATGTCATGACTTCTAGATCATCATTTATATATAGAAACACTTAAATTCTTATCGTAATTGAAATATCTCAAACAGAGTTTTAAAATTCTTGCTATTAGTGTAATGAAAAAAAAAACAATAATTCGATTTGCTTTACTCAGATAATATGAAGCCGATTTTGTCGTGGAAACTCAAAAAAAACAATTTTGAATGAAGGACTCGATTGTCTTATTGTTTTCTCCCCAAATCCCTCATTAATCATCAAGAAATATAATCAATATTGCTATTAGCAAGTCACACGTGGTATATGCTGTTATGACGGGAACTCGGTATTATTCCCAGCAATTGTCACAAAACGAAAGGACAAAAGCGAACCAGATAAGAAAGAATCGATCATGAAAATCGTTACAATTTGTTTTTTATTGCACATAAACGATGATAGTTCTCTTCTATTTCATTATTCGCCAACCGGGAGAGTAAATTCTGCCTATCAACATCCAGCGAATGGATCAACTAGGAAAACAGAATACGTGATAATGTTACAGTTGCCTTGATTAAAACAGAAAACGTTTCACCAATAACATACATAAACTATTTAAACAATTATGGAATGCATTTTAAAATATTTAAATGATCAATTCAACAGTAACAAACGTAGAATTAGCCGAACCATTTCAAATTGTGCCCAATGAAAATAGAAGGCCTCACTATTATGAAATATAATCTCATGTATGGAACAACTTGATATGGTGTGTTGGTTTTTTTTTAAATAAAAAAACCAATGTGGAATGATAAGATTTTTGTAGTTTAGCACTGATCACTTCAGTAATTCCATTATTAGCACTGACTATTGGTCTTTTTTTCAAACCAAAATGCTCCGGTGAATGACAACATTCCTTTATTTATGATTACTTCAAGTTCTAGTTGTCTTGTGCTAATTGGCTTATCTATTACCCTTATAATGAAAGTGTTTATTTTTCGAGACTTTGATCAATATATAATTTATTTGAAGAATTAAAATGAGAACAGATATTGCCAATGAATTAAATCCGAATAGAAATGATAAACTTCCAACAGTAGTTATGTGTCTGTTAAATGTAGCAATAGGTATTTTAATTTTACTCCTACTCATCTGGCTTTTTTTTTTGGATATGTATGGATTTGCAAAGTAAGAGCAATTATTCAATTCATTGAACCAACGATAATAAAAACTTACTGTCATCCTCTCTTATACTATTCATCATTTTTTTATTTTATTGTGTCACGTATAACAAATTTTATTTTCTGTCTGATATTACGCAGTTTTCGAGATGGATTTATAAGTAGAAACAACTATGATTTTGTTTTATTATTTGTTGAAATATTTACAATTGAAATAGCATAAATTCAAAAGTGAATTGATAATTTTAAGATGATCTATTCATACACAATTGATATCTTTAATTTATCTGAAATTGACAACGGATGTTTTTTTTGTACATAATGAATAGATATTACATTTATTAAATCATTTTTGTGTTTTTTTACATCTAATTAAAAGCTTTATTTCTGAAGTTGTATGTTGTTTGAAAAGCAAGATATGAGCACGTAATTATTCTATTCATAATTCTACTTGACATATAATCTATATCATAATGACGTGTAATAATAATTCTCTCAGAATTTTTTTTTGTATAGGTTTCAGATCTCAGCTAATTAAATAGAAGCACAATCGAGATATTAAATTTACAAATCTTTTTTTTTTCTATAGGATCTCATCAGGAAGGTAGAAGAAAATAATATGCTGAAAAATTTTGGTCAATCAATTGATGTAGACGAATATTGAAAAATAAAAATATGAAAACAAAAATAATGTGTTATATATATATATATATCTTTATAATACTCGACGTTCAACAAATTTTTTAATCCTATCTACCAGATATATGTTATTAAATGATTCATTTTTATTTTTAAAAAAGCTCCGAAGCTGTTCTATTCCAAACAAAGGATAGCTTTCTATATGATGTCGACAATCTTCTGTTCAATAGTATTTCGAGAGACTCTAATTTTTATGTTCTATTTAATCAAAAAAGTATTTTATCTATTTCGTAGAATTTCATTGATAATAGAATTGATGTAAAAAAGAGAGTAAATGATTTTTAATGAATTAATGAAATGAAAATTTTCAAGTTGAGTCGTTTGAGGACTTTTTTCTAATGTCATCTTATATAAAAACTATTATGATGATGATGCGCCTCAGAGATGAGATTAGTTCGTGATTGTTTATCTTGTCTCATATCTTCCTATCGATGAGTTTACAGCTGAATATTCACAACTCAAAAACAAATTCTTTATTCATATTCTTCAACAATAAAGAGATATCAATTGTTTTTCTTTTTCTGTTTCCTTCAGCTGTTATCGTATAGACTTTCATAATCTCTTGTAAAGAATTGCAATACAATTGTAGGCAGTAGAAGTCAAAATATAGTTACGCAATTTATGAATAAGAAAAGTAATTTAGACTTCCGTGAACTCTAAGCAGACTTGTTCTCTAGACATTTGATTTCTTCTCGTTGATGAAACACATACAGAAAAAAAACAACAGCTTTTTCTATTTCTATTAAAAAATAGTTAGCAAACAAACAAATGAGACATGTTTATATTATTATTTTCTGTTAACCTTTAATATGTACTACTTTGTCAACTTAACCCGTTTCTTTATTATACCAGAATGTCATATTTATTATTATCATAATCAAAATAATAATTATCTTCTGTATGAAAAAATTCTTATTATTTAAATCAAATAGATTACAGTTATTGTGTGAACAAAAACTTTACTAATTTTTAGAATATAATGTCTTAAATAATATGAATAGGAAATTATTCAAGCAAGAATAAAATTTATTCATTATCTTAAAGTATTGTATTCTTTTTTTCTTGTTTAATTAAGCATAAATTCTAATAGTACTTGATATTTTTTTTTAAGACATAAAGTTGTACTTTTGTTTTTTATTTTCTTAAAGTATTTTTATTTAGAATCAACATAATATCTTCGAATATTTTATCTGTGAATATTTCATCAAAACATGAGGTAATTAACTATTCAAATAATATAAAATGTCGATGTGTGAAACCAAGTCTAATAAAAACAAAAAACTAAGGTCTCTCTAATATTTTTAACCAATCAAAATTTTGTTTTTTTTTCCTTCAACAGATTCTTTTTTTCAGTATCAATTACATTTATTAAAAATTCAATAGCTGTAAATTATTAATCATGACACATGACTTCAAGACTAATGTCTTATTCATACATTACTGAAATATCCATAGACACAACTTATTCACTCCATTGACAAAAACAGTCAAAGAAAAATTTGCAAGGAAATGAAAGACATGTGTCACTACATAAACAATAACATTATGTTTATTCATACTACAAAAAAAAAATCATAAAACGGATTAAATTTGTTAAACTATGCCTAAAATGAAATTTTACTTCATGGTTATTTCGATTAAAATCATATGACATATATACTACAAGGAAATGATCAAAAAAAAAGATAATTCATTCTATGAATCAATCATAAAACCAACATTTTATCGTTTATCATTACTTCAGATATACATTGAACGCACTGTCTCTCGTCGATTTTTCTTTATCTTGCATATTTATCATCACGTTACAAACATAGAAGACATTTGTCCAAATTAGATATCGTCATGTTGAGGGAGTGAAAGGGCATGTTGTATATGCATCATTATTTATCGTTTACGTTTGTACGTATATGATTTTTTTGTGACCGTAAAATGAGCATCGTCATCATTTGCTCGAACAACGTTTGATAGTGTCTATGACTGTTTACTAAGAGTAATTATTATAGAAGGTTTTTTTCTTTCGAGCATAAATTATTCTTTCTTGGTAGAATCGAAAAGTAAGTAGAATTTGATCGATAACATTCGGTTTTTTTTTTCAACCAACAGCATCAGATAAATTTCTTGCGACTACTACTGATTATATCGGATTTCATTTTCTCATCATATATATATATATAACTACAAAAAGTTGTACGTATATTATACTCTATATCGAGTGGAGTTAATTCACATGTTAGCAGGAAGTTAACACGACATGTCAGTTTATATCTCAACGGAAATAAGCAAAAAGAAGCGAAGATTCTTTAATTTTCTTTTAGAGATTATTATTAGCATTATCAAGCGTACTTTACACGCTTGATGTGGAAACTTACAAGAGACAAATACCCATTTTGTTCGATGCTGTTAGCAAAAAAAAAAAAGAAGAACCCATAAAAACGGCGGTATGACGGTTTTGATGAAAGAAAAAAATCCGAGAGAGAGAGAGAGAGAGACGAGCAGAGAACGAGGAAAGGAGAAAAAAATGGAAGGAAAAAGAAAATAACAGCAGACTGCGACGTTTGATGTAATGCGTACTTATGAATGAATGAGAGAGAAACAGTGAGAGGAAAATGTGCTAGTAGATCAGAGAGATGAAGAAAAAAAAAATATATATATATACAACTCGATCATACATTCCAATGTAATGAGTAGTAGGTCATTTATTGATATTATAGAAGTAATAACAGTATATCCATACTGTTCGCTTATCTTGTTTTATATCAATGTTATTTGTACAGTCCATGATCTGTTGTTCTTTTCTCAGCATTTTTCCCACATACAAGATTAGATTGCTCGATGTTGATTGAAATTAAACGTGACTATTCTATGTTTATTGACCAGTAGGGAATATGGTATGATATTTTTTCTTTTATATTCTGTTATTTAAAGATAAAATTATTGCACAGCTCAGCCAGATAAGAAAGCATGACATCGATAAATAGTATGCTTAACATATGCAAACCATAGATTAGACAGGATTTATAGTTCACAATGAGTATATAAATTTTATTAGTTTCTCATTTTTTTTTCAGATTTTTCTTGTGTTTAATAGATATATATATATATATATAGGTAAGTGTTAATTATGGGAAATTCTTTACCTCAAATAAATTCTCAACGAACGATAAGAACATCTACAAGTGAATCAGAATATTCAACATTAAAAAAATCAACTAGTTTACGAGAATATAATCGTAGTACATCATTAATTACTAGTTGTATAAATAATAATAATAATCGAAGAAACATTTCAATTTCAAGGCCACGAACAATAGCCCCAACTGATGCCGAAATAATTGATATTCATGCACTACGTTGTAACACATCAAATACAAATGAAGGTGAAAAGAAGTTATTGAAACAACTTGACTATATTCATTCATGTGTACGAAAAGATAAAGGTTTATTTGGTAAGTATCAACATTCAGAAAATAAAAAAACATACTAAAATCTTTTATTTACTTTAATCAAAAAAACACAAAAAGGTATGATGACGGAAAATTTACAAAATAAACATATTTTTTCAAATGATGAACCAGAAAATACACATGTATTAGAACAAACACCAGATGATTATAATATGGATTATGAATCAATTTATTTACAAACACCTGATGGAGAATTTATACATTCTTATTGGATTTATCAAATGGGTGATGTTAATTCAACCATGACAGTTTTATATTTACATGGTGCAGGTGGAAATATTTCACATCGACTTGAAGTTCTACGACTTTTCTATGAAAATCTTCATTGTAATATTTTAATTATTGACTATCGGGGTTAGTAGGAATTATCCTTTTTCTTTGACGTAATATCATCTGATGCAGAAATGTCTTAAGGTCGCCAGGAATGAAAGAGAGCATGATGACTCAAGAGACTAATTAGAAAATTTTCTTGAGATTGACTGAACTTTGGAAGGGTTGAGTATATTTTTTTTCTTTTGGAATTAGTGAATAAATCCGTTGAAGAAAAAAAAGAAGATATGAGGAAGGTGGGGGGGGGGGCGAGTCATTGCCTTAGGGACACCTTTGTTCTGATATAAATATATGTCTAGACAAGCATAATTGATTTATTTATCTAATTAGGCTTTGGTAAAAGTTCGGGCTCTCCAACTGAACTTGGCCTTTATATTGATGCTCAGACAGCATATGATTATTTAATATATAAACAAAAAATTTTGCCTGAAAATATAATTGTTCTTGGTACAAGTCTTGGTGCATCTGTTGCTATTCAACTTGTTAGTGATCCATTAAATCATGTTAAATTAGCTATATTTGAAAATGCTTTTATATCTGTACCTGAAATAGCAAAATATTTTTTAACCTATGCTAAAAGTGTTATTGGTATAACAAAATCTATTGGTTTTATTTATTTATTTGATTCATTAACAAAAGTACGTCGTGTTGAATGTCCATGTATGTATTTAACTGGTTTACTTGATCCTATTATACCACCATGGATGTCAAATACATTATATAATGAAACACGTTCATCAAGTAAACGTCAATTATATGAATTTCCATTTGGTAAACATAATGATTTACCAATAATGAAAGATTATTTTGAAAATATACAAACATTTATTAATGAATTATCATTAAAAAAATCTGACATAGAACAAACGGTGCTTAGATAATTAATTTATTCTTCTGTTGTTATATAAATATATAGATATATATATATTTGTTTATACATATCAACAGATATACATATATATATATATATAAATAATGTCAATAATTTTTTGGAATTTTTGTAAAGAAAATAATGAATAAATAGTTGTGCTTTCTTTGGCTCAAAACATTTATTTAATTGAAAGGAAAAAAAAACCATTCATGTAAATTCTTTTTTTTTTAAACTTTATGATCATTAAAGAGAAAAAAAGGTATTACAATATGGTTAATAGATTAACCACTGTTTACAATATGCTTGAATTGTCATCGATCTATCAGACAATAGCGACAAAACCAGATGACAACGAAATCTTTCCAAGTACAAGCCCTTGAGTTGCACTTAAAAATGAACTTTAGTGTCAATAGTAGCGTTATTTTGGAGTGTCTGTCTCCTCTATGCACATAGTCTGGAAGTTGGACCCCTCCCGAATGGAAGACCATGAGCTTTCCAAACATTTTTTTTCTTGTAAAAAATTCTGATTTCCCAGCACTTGGTTGTTAAAAATGCCTGTTTTAATACCAGAAAAGTTTTTTAAAAATTCTTAGTTTTCTAGGTAAATGTTAACAAAAAAACTAGTCTGTAATAGAAAGCCACGATCGTTTATTCAAAGGAGAGGTTTACTTATTCTACTATTGTTTCTTTTCGCTGAGTGCTAAAATAAGAAAATCGATATAATTACATCTATTTGAGTCTTGTAGTGATTAACCCTCCCCTGCCCCACTCCCATAGTAAAAGATTTCCGGTCTTCTATTGTAGTCCAGTTATTTCAATAATTTTTCATTGTAAGGATTTTGAAAGTTTGAAAAGTCGAGAAATAATGCTGATCTCAATTTTTTAGAACTTTCAGCTCAAGATTCTGAAAACTAGGTATATTCTGATGTAAACATATTAAATAAATAAAGACCGAATTTTTTAAGAATTTAATTAATTAAGAGAGGAAAAGTATTTTATTATATTCGACGCATCATTCCTTCACGAGGATCTTCTATTGTATGGGAACGAAATACATTTCTTTTGTGAGAGTCAACGCACATTGTATGAAAAGAAAAACGTGCTACGATGCACATCTATCATTATCTAACAGTCATGTGTCAAAATCAGATGATGTCATAAGACAATTTATTATTCTACGAAATAAATATAGTCTCACTAGTTCAGCAAAATTTGACTTGAACATTATTCTTTATTTCGATCAATGACATACAGTTTTATTCACTTTAAGGGATAGTGAATAATGGAGCCTGTCTGATCTAAAATTTTCACACCTGCACTCACCAAGTTCTAATGAACAATGATGAAATTGATCTGTACGTAAGAAGAAGGCTAAAATTAGACTTTAGTGTTATAGATAATTATGGCATTAATACGTTTGAAATTCAAACTAGATTTTCATTTGAGATTAATGCAAAAAAAAAATTTATATGCACGCTCACATAAGCGATATCTATCATTATTACTGTTACATGTAGTAGTTTAGCATATTAAAAAACATTAAACTTTTCATCATATTTATCTTTCTTATCACGTCTTGAAAGACATAAATCAATATAGACCTAGTTATTTTTTGCGTTTCTCTGTCAATTTATATAGAAAAAAAAAGTATCAAACAGACTCGAAGAAAGAATGATCCTTGACCTTTACAGAATCAAAACTTGAGTATATATTTATTGATTGTTTCGACTATTTTTTAAATGTAATTACTCAATATTTCATCAACTTTCATTAACATGAAATAGAAACAAAATAATTTTTTCTTTCATCATTCTTTGATATTCTTATGAAAGAACCCGACTCGTATGTCATCATAAAATGAGAAAATTTATCTCTTACATCAGCTTGTTAGTTGTTTTTTGAATGAAATATATAAAAAGTTTGAAAAAAAAATCGAATTCTATTCTTTTTAAACAACAATGCTCGAAGAAATGAATATAGATCGTTCTGAAATAGAAAATTTACTAAGACGAAGGTTTTTTTATGATCAATCGTTTTCAATATATGGTGGTGTCAATGGTCTATATGATTATGGTCCAGTTGGTTGTGCAATAAAAGCAAATATTTTAAGTCTATGGCGTCGACATTTTATTTTAGAAGACCAAATGCTTGAAATTGATTGTTCTATCTTAACACCTGAAATTGTATTTAAGTAATTTTGTTTTTTATAAAAATTTATGTAAAAAGGAATTATTACTGTTATATTCTTGTAGAGCATCTGGTCATATTGATCGATTTACAGATTTTATGTTGAAAGATATTCAAACAGGTGAATGTTTTCGAGCTGATCATTTAATTGAAGGTAAATGAAAAATTATATTTTTATCAAATTAATTCTTTTCTTTTTTGTTTTTATCGAATAGATCATCTTGAAAAATTACTTGAAATAAAAGATATTTCTGATGAAAAGAAAACTGAAATTAAACGAATATTACCACAAGTAAATTTCGACAATGAAATCATATGAATATAATTGATTATTATATTTAGATTGGTAATATGAATGCTACAGATTTACAGCAACTTATAGAACAATATAATATAAAATCACCTAATACAAATAATAATCTTTCAGAACCTATTGCTTTTAATTTAATGTTTTCGACTCCAATTGGTCCGACAGGTCAAATGAAAGGGTTAATTAAATGTTCAATTTTTAAAAAATATTTTCTAATATTTAAAAATCTTATTATTTATTTTAGTTATCTTCGACCAGAAACTGCTCAAGGCATGTTTGTTAATTTTAAAAGATTATTAGAATTTAATCAAGGTCGATTACCATTTGCGGCTGCTCAAATTGGTACTTCATTTCGAAATGAAATATCACCACGATCAGGTTTACTTCGAGTTCGGTACATTAGTTTTGTATTTAAAAATTTTTCTTTTAATATTATTCTAATTCAAAAACTAATAGTTTCGAATTAGGAAAAAGTTTACCCTTCAGGAAATATTTGAATCATTCTTTTGAAGAATCATCTATGTCATTTGCTATTTCATTGGTTTTCTTTCTTTGTCTTTAAAATTGTCATACAATCGAGAGAATATTCAGTGAAGTTGAAAGATAAGATACAATTAAACTATTTTCAGCATTCGTCATAATTTGTTTCACAGAGAAGAGATTCAAATTTCTATTTATAATCATTTTTCTAAAGAAACGAGGCTCTTTCTCGAGGTTTCACTTTCACAGAAGACGACCATCTTAACTGTTTAAAATACAATTTATAGTTTCCAGCGGAATGATTTTAGATATGATGCGAATAAATTCTGGAATAGTTTCCTCTAGATCGGGATTCGAAAAACTAAAATCATTTGAGACCTGGGCCAATATGAAAAAAAGCTGTCGGGATTGGATCGGGGACCAATAAAACTTGATCCCGCCGGTCTCAATCCAGATCACCATAGCTGAGTGGCTACGTAGTCTGTCACATATCCACAAGATACTGTATTCAAACTTTGGCACCATGAGTTCATAAAATGAATCTGGGCAAGCAACTACTTGCTATTTGTCTCGGATCACCCATCCGATAGCATGCTGACTATCTTGTGATATACACGTGTATTTGTGGTTAGTTAGTGCGTGTGGATAGCTCTGCATCAGGCTGACTTTCTGTGTGGAATCACAGCTAGTTTCAGTTATAGGGAAGACGTCGGACTATTGAATATACCGGTAGGCAGCATTCCGTACTGAAAGATAAGGGTATTCTTCGAGTATGTTCATATAGTCATTGCGCCATAACTACACTGAGTCCATGATCATTAATCTGAAAATGCACATTGTTAAACTAGATCTGATGACCGATGATAAATAATTACCTGTCTCGAATCGAGATTGCGTCTAAAAAAAAACTTGTATCTGCACATCTCTAGTGTTAATAGAATAGATATATTCATCACTGCTATTGAAATCTATTCATTGTCTTTTTTTGTTTCTAGTGAGTTTGCAATGGCAGAAATCGAATACTTTGTTGATCCAAGTGACAAGACTCATTCGAAATTTGAAACTGTTGCTGATCTAGAAATTCAACTTTATTCAGCTATCAATCAAATAAATGGTGAATCGGCTCAATTAATTCGTTTAGATGATGCTGTTCGTTTGAAATTAATTAATAATGAAACTCTTGCTTATTTTCTTGGTCGAATTTATTTATTTTTAATTAAAATTGGTATTGATAAAAATCGAATTCGTTTTCGTCAACATATGAGCAATGAAATGTCTCATTATGCTTGTGATTGTTGGGATGCTGAATGTAAAATAAGTTATGGTTGGATTGAATGTATTGGTTGTGCTGATCGATCATGTTACGATTTAGCACAACATATAAAATTTAGTGATCAACGACTTGTTGCTGAACGACAATTATCTATACCTAAACAAATTCAAGTTGGTGAAAAAAGATTAAATTGTAAAATGATTGGTCAATTATTTCGTAAAGATGCTTCAATAGTAATAGAATATTTACAAAATTTATCTGAGAATGAAGCTCGAATTTTACATGAAAAACTTCAACAAAGGTATAAGACATTTCACATTTCAACAATAACAACAAAAAACAACGGTTACTTCTTTTTGTTTTTAGTGATGAAAAAATTACTATCGATAATAAAGAATTTATTATTACAAAATTAATTTTTACATTTGAAACAATTCAAAAAACAATTCAAGGTATATATTTTTATCATTTTTAATATCTTATTCGATTAGTTCATTATTAGTGGAAGAATTTATTCCATCCGTAATTGAACCAACATTTGGTATTGGTCGTATAATGTATACTATGTTAGAACATAACTTTAAAATTCGTCCACAAGATAATCAACGAAAGGTAAAAATCTTTTTTTATATCTTCTAAGTGTTCCTAAAATGTTTGCAACATGATTTATTTCGTACATGCAAAATATAAAAATATTGACTTTTTCTTCAAAAGATGCACTGTTGAATTTTCTACAAACTTCTATTGTATAATCAGACATCTAAATGGCTGCGTTTATGGCATTTTGATTGACTATGAATTGCTCTTTTAGTATAATGTGTAGGCATTGAATCACAATTTACTTTTGTTGAATGGGAATAGTCTATCTAAGCTGTTATAGTGAAAAGAGGCCTTTCGATGGTATTCAAATTCTTATTTCAGTTGAATTATTGAGTAACACATGTTATTTGAACTTCAAATAGAAAGACAAATCTATGTGGTTTTTAAAAATACTGCAAAAATAAACTCGTTTTACGCATGAGTGAGATTTCTAGGAATACTTCTTTATCTTGAAAAGAAATGAACAAGAA
The DNA here is from genome assembly GCA_905250125.1 of Rotaria sordida. Lineage (NCBI taxonomy): Eukaryota > Metazoa > Rotifera > Eurotatoria > Philodinida > Philodinidae > Rotaria > Rotaria sordida. The sequence goes on from CAJNOL010000232.1 coordinate 159,449, forward strand.
AATATCATGATTGTACCCATTGATGCAACGAAGATCGTCTCAGATAATGAAAACGTCGCTGCAAGTCTGAACCACAGTAGATTGAAGTTTCCTATTTATGACAAAGTAAAAGCATATGGAGCTCTATTTATCAATAAAAGAATGGCAGGTTAATGTTTGTGATTAAGATTTACCAAGCTCTGCTTATAATAAAACTATCAGGCAAAAATATTCAAATTTCGCTACATTTTACCAAGTATCAGGACTTTTGATGATTATTGTATACGCAAAATAAATAATATTGCAAAAATTTTGGAACGCTCTGTATATAAGATGATGGACAAAAGTTTAACAACGATGTATTTTTTTTCCATAATGCTAAACATCTTGCTCGAATCTAGATAATGATTGTAATAGTCAATGAAGTTTTCTATCTAATACATTTCATTCTAGATGAACTATGATGGTAAGATTGTTAAAAAACTGGACGCGTACGACCTTCCCTTCAAAAGTTAAAAGCATCATAACAACTGAGAACAAGGCGTTTTTTAGTCGATTTTTTGAAGGGAAGTTCGTACGCGTACAGTTTTTTAGAAATCTTTCCATCATAGTTCATCGAATATAGAATGCATTAGATAGAAAGCTTCATTGACTATTAAAATTTCTATCTATATTTGAGTTAGATACTTAACATTATGGAAAAAAGAAATCAAAGATACGTTTTTTTGTAAAACTTTTTCCCACTATTTTAATGCATTTTTAATAATAAATTCATTTATTTTAGTATTTTACATTACCACCTTTAATTGCGCCATATAAATGTGCTGTTTTACCATTGAGTAGTAATGCAGCATTTAACCCATTTATTAAACAAATATGTATGTTTATTCATATTTATATTTTCTTGATTTGTTTTTTCTTTGAATATTTTTAGCTGATCTTTTAACTCAAATTGGTATTTCATATAGAATTGATTCAAGTAGTAATGCTATTGGTAGACGATATGCACGTTGTGATGAAATAGCTATTCCATTTGCAATAACAATTGATTTTGATACTTTAAGTCAACCTCATACAATAGTATTACGTGAGCTAGATTCATTAAAACAAATTCGTGTTAAAGTAAATATTAATATTAAATTAGAAATTTTCTTTTTTGTTTCTTTTTACACATATTTTTATATTTAGATTGATGAAATTATATTTGTTCTTCAAAATCTTTCAACAGAAAAAGTAACTTGGAATGAAATATCAAGATTATATCCGACATTTATAGAACAACAAACTAAAAGATTAGAAAATGTAGAGTAAAATAAAATATTATTTAACTTTTGTTTTTCTTTTTTCAAAACGAAATAAACTCTTTCAATTGAAGTGATATATAATATAGTAACTATTCATTGAATGCACAAAGAACAACTGGTGCCACAGAGAAGAAAAAATAAGAAAATTAAAATAACAAACATATCAGTCTGTTATTCAGTTTACATATCTATATTTGATATCACTTTTAAAATAGATTACATTTTCTATTCATCATGGGCTAACATTATCGAAAGATAAGGTAGGATAATTAGGACAAAAAATAATTATTAATGTATAATATCGATGGATAGAATCTAGGTAAACCTTGAAGTCTGTTGTTTGTCCTTGAATCAAGGACTATTTGTTTTTTCTTTTTGTAAGAGACTCTCTTCGTCCTGCGTACTATAGTTTTGTTTATTTAAATAAAAGTTATATTATTCCTGGTAAATTCATACATAATCATTCGATGGATATTTCGATGTTAGTATATTCTGATATTAACTTACACGTCGAATTCCTTCAATCGTATTATAAGAGTTATAATTAAATTTTTGTTGAGTTTTATCATGTGAATACTATTTCATATTAATTAAAAAAAAAGATCACATATTGTTACTGAAGCCAAATATTATATTCAACTATTTTTAGAAATAATGAGAAATGCATAGAGAATAATGCATTTTTGTTGGATTGCTTTTTTTTAAGGTCATAAAAAATTTCTAGAAAACAGAAAAAAAAAACATAGAGAATTTGTTTTTCTTTGATTTTATTCAAATTTATTGAAGTAAATTCTTTATTGATTTGGAAAACTATGTATATGAAAACGATTTTTATTAGAACATAATAATCTTTTCGAAGATCTTTCTGACAAATGTTTTTTTCTATTTACTATTATGTTTTAACACATACTACATGCTCACTCCTGAAATTAAAAATTATTTCTTTATTGTATCCTATTGAAAGAGTGTCTTGAAAAATTTTCTAACTCTTCCCATTTGGAAATTTTCATTGAATGATCAGTCTTGTCGAACATTTTTATACACAAAAATAAAGATTTCTATTGACATATCATTGGATGGAAGTTTTTATATTTGATGATTACGATTAGTTTTATTATAAAGAAATAATATTAATTTTTGAATCTCATTTCGTCTTTTACATATGAAGACATAATGTTATATTTATCAACAAATTTAACTGTTTTTTTTCTTTTATCTGAAAATGATTTTCCCATAAAAACCGACTCCAAAAATGCATCAAACTCTTAAAATAATATTATAGTAAAAGTTTTTTTTTTTCCATAGATGTTTGCTCTAATAAAATCATAATAATAAATACGTCAAATTTTTCACATACCATAACCAAATGACTTGAAATTACTCGAAGAATTTTTCAAAGACAGATTGATTAATGATATATGAATAAAATATTCATAACATGAAAAAAGAATGTATAATAGGACATTCTTTTTCATATCTAACGTTTTTCTATATACAAAAAAAAAACTTAGTTTGAAAAACACAATCCAACAAGAGTTTTAAAGTATAGGCAGAAGTCGGAAGAGGATCAGAATAGTTTTCAATTATTGAGGGGTGTACATCCTTCGCTTTCGCAGCCTCTAAGTGTAGGGATACAAATTTGGACTTTCCGTCCTACACACGGTAATAGACTTTGATATACAATCACAGACCGTATATCAATAACGGCTCTTTATAATATATGAACTTCGTCGTTATTGCATTTCTGAAGGGCTTCAGTAAAAAGAATAGTGAAGAAATGTGTCTCAAAATAGATAGGATAAAAACAACTACATTGTATTTCACATTTTAATCCTGCTGAAATTGAGGAGTTAACAACTTTTTTTTCTTTATAAAAAAAAATATAATTTGAAATTATAAGTCTCATTCTTTATTATCATAGAAAAATAATATTGACTATTGATGAATACAATCAATGAATAAATTATCAGAAATAAATAGTAATTGTAAAATGAATAAATGTGCAGAAATTGATAAACAAAATATATTACATCAATGTGAAAGTACACGACAACGTCGAAATGTTTTATCTGATGTATCAGCAGTGCGGACAAATGTTAATACATCTTCTCCAAAACATTATTATAATCAATTAACTGAACGTGTTCGAGAACTTGAAAAAGAAATTCTACCTGATCGATATTTTTATCGAATATCACCAACTTATTCACCATTTTCACCTGTAACACCATGTTCAAATGTTAACGGATTTGGTATTTCAAATTATCCATATTCACTAAACATTCCAATTAATTTAATTTCACCAAGTTCATCTGTACCAATACAACCATTTGGTTTATCTTCAAAAATTCTTGAACGTGCTCATGAAATTCCTGAACGGTTAGATAATAAAAGTTAAATAAATAGTTTTTCAATATGTTAATAAGTTTTATCTAGATTTTGGATTCATTGGCAACAAAAACAAATGCAAAATCGAATAGATGAACTTGAATATATTAAAAATAAATTAACCAGTCCAAATGAAATTAATCTAACACCACCAACAACAAAACAACAAAAAAATTATTTATTACATCGTAATGTACAAGACCACCATATCAGTCCTCCTCAAACAGCAACTTTTAATATAATAACTACAACGAATATTGACAATAAAACATCTTCATCAAATACTAATAATCATTGTTCATTTAATTTCGATCAACAATCAATAGATAGAGTCAATAGAGATAATCTAAATGATACATCTTCACCTATCAAATCAATAGCTTCTCGTTCATCTATACAAAAACCTCAATCAACACTTGATCGTTCTCGTTTAACTATATTCTTACCATATTCATATACGAATATATCAAAGCCAACAACATCTACTAATAATCATTGTCAATTATTAACTAAATCAATTTCAGAAAAATCAACTGATAAAAAAGATAATACAATTCAAACAATGTCATCTACTAGTAATATTGAAGATGTTGCACAAATAGATACTGAACTTAATCTTATATTACTTTTACGAGAAAATCGAGATCAAACAAATCCATTATTATTTTCAAAAGTTACTATTAATCGTACTGTTGAATTTCAATCATTATCATCGAACAAAGAATCATCAATATATCAAAAAAGAAATATCAATTGAAAGACGAAATAGTAATCTATAACTACTTTATTCAGGGGCTTAAATAATTTTTTTTCTTTTCATGATTTTCATGTACTCGTCAAAGCCTGGCATCCCACCAACACTTTGTAAAAAAAAGAGGATTTTTAATAAAAAAAGAGGCATACAGTTCCGTCCGAAGAAAACTAAAATCCACTGGCACAATAGTCCTATAAATCCGACAAAACTCGTACACTATCAATATAGGTTGAATATGACTTGAAAGAGTAAAAAAGAAACGAAACTTCCAATTGTTCATAGAGATTTTTGCGCAATTGCTTATGTATGCATTAAAAAACTGGAAAACATTAGAAAAATAGTCTATTCTGCTTGGGTAATATCTGACTATAATATTACTCTATCTGACTAAGCAGGTGCACAAAAATAGAAACGATCAGATTTCATTAAATGATTTTTTTTGCTTTTTGTTCCTTTTTTCAGATGACTGTACATGTGAGAAAGGTATTTTTTGTTTTTTTTCAATTTTCAGCAATTCTCCTATAATTTTGATCATTTTTCGCAAGTCAGTTTCACTTTTCCGTTTCCCAAGCGTAAATTAATACATTGGTTGCAATGATGCCTAGACAGTGGGTTTGTGAGGAATCATTCGACCCCATGCTATCGAAAACGCTTGATTTTCCCAGTGCAATATGGTCATCTTCCTGCGTTTTAGTCAGTGGGGCGCTTCTGTTTGTTGCTATCGCATTCCATCATATACGATATCTTCGAGGTATCATCTAATTGTTGTCAATATTAACCCATGTCAAGCAAACACGCTTGTAATTGGAGGAATACGGTGCTTCTCATCGCCCAGTATTGCAATCGTATAACTCCGTGATCGTATACGCAGAAATATGATCGTTTATGAACAAACAGAGTTCGTCAACGGCTTTCGCTTTATTCTGTATTTCTTCGTATACCGTTATATTTTTCCATGTACTGTTTAGAGATATACGGTCGTCCAAAATGTGATTGTATATGGAGAAACTCAGTAAGAGAGGGATTACTTCATTTTGACAGTAAATCAATCGCGTTAGGTAATCTAGCAACATACCATGGCATCTGTAATCAACCTAGCAATTTTGAAGAATCAGATATTGCCGGATACAACATGAAAACTTTTATCGGTATTTGATAAGCAGAAATCTTCAACTTATGACATCATACTATCAGAAGCTATCTTGTCGAAGAAATCCTATCGGATCTGACAGGATTCTAGGATAGGTCTAACTACCCTGGAAACTTCTTCTCATTTTGACACATACGTTACTCTACCAGTTAGCTATCCATTGTTAGATTCACATCACAAGCTTTCCTGGAGCTGAGAAAAATGGCTAAGAAAAGTAAGCTCGATATTATCATTTTACATGTCGATCTTAACCAGAAAAACTTGGCAAAATTGTGAGAGAATGATGAGTTCACATTGGAAATATAATTGAATGATTTTGTCTCCACTAGAGAGCTATAAAAATTGGGCCCTCATTAGGGATATATAATATCGCTGAAGTTGATCACTAAAATCATATAATTTAGTCTCCTTAGCTATATACCTTGACTGGTCGGCACATCAGTTTGTGTTATGTAATCTTTTTGCATGATATGGTAACATTAATCAATATATTCATGGATGTTTTCGCCAACAAACTACTTTTTCGTGAGGAAAGAGGAAAGGGAGGGAAAAGAGGCGGAGTGGGATGCCGGGTCAAAACGAAAATAGAACTTTTCATTTGAAGAAGAAAAGACTAACACAAAAATATTGTATAATAGTTTTTTTTTAATCCAACTATTAAGATCTCTTTCGGCATACAAAAAGAAAGAAGCAGATGAATAAATAATCATCAATTCTGTCTATAGGTTCTTTTGAACCAGTTTCATCAAAATTTCTCATGTGAAATTTTGTGACCTTTGATCTTTTATTACCAGTTGAAAAATTTCTTTTACTTGACAGGCACACAAACACACACCTAACCTACGGCGCGAAAGTCTTGGTACAAATTTGTTTTTCTTATATCTTTATTAGCAAAAGCCTTACTGTTTGACAAATAATATCAAAAGAAAGTACAAACAGAGATGCTCTAAAAAGTAAAATGAGCAAGCTGCATATGGTCCTTTATTAGCGATTTTTCAAAGTTGTCTTGTGATGGACGAAAACATGACTTGTACAGACTTCATATTGATCGATTTCTTGAAGCTTTTGACTTATTCTTGTTTTCAACTGGTCAATAGTTTTTGCTTCACAACCATTAGTGTATACTTTATCATCCAAAATCCACCAAATTGTTTCAGTAGGACATGCTTGAGGACAGTTTTGAGGATTCTTTCCTTTTGACACTACATCAATATGGTGTTCTTCTAAAACTCAATTACACTTGATGCATAATGACTTGTTGCCAAATCAGACTAGAATAAAACCTTGTCTGTTTTGTGACAGCTATTAATAAAAGGAATTAAACGTTCCTTGACACAATATGTGAGATATGTGATTTTATTGATTTCTCGCTTTTGTTCTGCAAAAAATAGTTCAAAGACGCCTTTTTGAGATACAGTAATCCAAACCAAAAGCTTAAAAGGGAACCTTCTCAGGTGATAGGGCGCTTTTCAGCCAGAGTTTTTCGCATCTTGTAGCCCATATTGAGCTATATTTATAGTAAAAAAAGTTCGGGCCCCTAGCGTATTTCTGAGGAGATATCGAGTTCTTAGTGAATTTTCGCTATAGTACGCCTACATTGGCAGCAAAGCTATACTTTCGAATTTTGATCTGAAACTTTGCCTGCATAAAGACCTCAGCTAGACTAGTTTGCATAAAAAATTTCAGAAGTGTTGAAAAGAGTCTCTCTAAGATATGAAACTATCAAGGTATAGTCCCTTTTTCATCACTAGTATATATAGTATGCATTTTTTTTCAAAGCTTGATATCTTAGAGAGACTCTTTTCAAAACTTCTGAAATTTTTTATGCAAACTAGTCTAGCTGAGGTCTTTATGCAGGCAAAGTTTCAGATCAAAATTCGAAAGTATAGCTTTGCTGCCAATGTAGGCGTACTATAGCGAAAATTCACTAAGAGCTCGATATCTCCTCAGAAATACGCCAGGGGCCCGAACTATTTTTACTATAAATATAGCTCACTATGGGCTACAAGATGCGAAAAACTCTGGGTGAAAAACGCTCTATCACCTGGGAAGGTTCTCTTGTTAGCAAAATATTTTTGAGCTCGCTTGAATTTTACATCTGGTGGTGTGATGTTTGGATTAGATGTATAGAACCCATGATTAATTGATACAGTGTTCTTAGTTAACGTAAAATAATATACACTAATGGTTGAGAAGCAAAAACTATTGACCAGTTGAAAATAAGAATAAGTCAAAAGCTTCAAGAAATCAATATGAAGTCTGTACAGGTCATGTTTTCGTCCATCACAAAACAACTTCGAAAAATCGCTAATAAAGGACCATATGCAGCTTGCTCATTTTAATTTTTAGAACATCTCTGTTTGTACTTTCTTTTGATATTATTTGTCAAACAGTAAGGCTTTTGCTAATAAAGACATAAGAAAAACAAATTTGTACCAAGACTTTCGCGCCATAGGTTAGTTGAAAAACACAGTAACTTTTTTTCATTATAAAATGGTCCTTGAAAATTATTCATCGAAATAAACAGTATGCTGAAGCCATTTCTAGTCATTTAATGTCAATGCATTACTAATCAATGTTTATCAAGATCGAAATAGTTCATTGCACAATTTGTTTACTTAACGAAAAATTTTTACAGTTAAAAAAAACGTCGTTAAGATTAACAACGCAATGAAAGAATATGTCATCACATAATTTATTTTTTCAAGCAAAACAAAATTAATAATAAAAAATCATTAATGAGATTTTCAATAGTTTAATTATTTTCAGTGAGAAAACATAACAGAGCAAGAATAATTATAGAAATTTTCAACAAGACATACTTATAATTAGAAATACCTATCCTATTCATTCTGTAACAACAAATTGAATTTATTTAGCGTTAATGTGAAAAAAAAACAACGAAGGTAAAGAGGAGAGAAGAAGAAAAGAAAGAACGAAATAAAATATTCACAATCAACAAATGTCTTGAAGAACTGATTATTTCTTTGAATTTTTTTCTTTTGCTTTCAACTGGCCTCTATTTTTTTTCGTGTCAATAAGCATATGAGAACAATGCAAAAAGAAGAAAAATCGATTTCGAAAATAAATATTAGTAGACGATCGACAAAAACAAAAAATAAGTAGAAGGTATATTATTGTATTTTTCTGTCAGAAATTGAATAAATTCGTTTGCTTTTTTCTATATTACAGTTCCAATTGTATTAACCATGACTGATGAACAACATCGTAAAAGTAAAGATCATATTATTTCAAATCTTAATTCAAAGAAAAAAAAAAATATTCGAGTATTTGTTCGACGAAAAAGTTTACCACATGGTATTTTACATAAATCTATTTCAACCAAATCATATACTATCAAACATTTAACTGCAACTATAGAAAAACATTTAAATATAAATAAAAAAAATTTACGAAATAATAAAAATATTATTGTCGTAAATTATCAACCGGTGTTCGTTCATTCTCATCAACAAAAATCTATGGAATCAAAAACAATACGAACATATCCATCAACAACTCATAATAATCGACGAACTAGTATAAGAACAATATCAAATACTAATAATTCATTATTTCATTCAAAAACTAATTATACTTTAAATCGACAACCTTCTTCATTCGATCTAGCTGATGTTGAAGATCCATTAATATATATTGAAATGATGTATCAACAATTATTTACTGAAAATGGACAATTACGTAGTGGAGTTGAACCAACAGTTGTAGCAAATCGTGTTAAAGAAATTGTAACAAATTCAAGAAGAAATTCAATGACACGAAGAGATTCGCTAACATCAAATTTTTATCAAGAGAAATGTTTATTAACACCATTTACTCATTCAATATCATCAAAACGGAAATCAATTTCAGCGCCTTGTTTCGTAACTAATACATTTAGTGTAGAAGAAGAAGAAGAATTTAATCCACTATTACAAACAAGTAGAATTCCTACTACTTCCAAACGGTAATATAATTATAATTTATCCTCTATTTGAAATTTAATTTTCTGAATTTTCTTTTTTTTTTGTCTTAAAGAAGTTCACCACGATCAAGTGTAGATAATACAGATTCTCGTCTACAACGATTTCATGCATTTTTTAATTCATGTTATCAACATGATCAAAAACGAACATCAAAAAATGAAATTACAACTAATTCTAATTATCCATTTTCTACTGATGATACAGATAATGAAGATTTTGATAGATTTTCTGATTTCAATTCTTGCCAAAAAACATTTCCTACATCACAACCAGAAAGTATTGATGAAAATATAACTCGTACTGATTCTAAACTTTTATTTTCATCTGGTTATCAATCATTACAATCACCACAACCAATTAAATACAAAATACATTCAGAAAATGATCATTATAATTATTCAAAGTGTATACATATACCAGAAATTGTTATCACACCTCCAACAGGATCATTGATTACCATTCAACCAGTACGAGATGTATTTACAAAGCTTCTTAATTTTGTTTTTATTTCAAAAGATATTTTTCTTGTACCTTTACGCATTTTTCTTTTACGTCAAGAATCAATGCCAATAACTTATTAGAAGAAAAGCAAAGCAAAACTTCACTAAATCTTATCCGTCCAAGACGTAGACTTTGTTTTTATTATAATCACAAATTTATAAATTTTCTTTTTCATATATCTATATATAATAATACGGACATGAAAAAAAAAATAACAACAATATTTTAATTAATGAATTCATTTCTACGATTATTGTTTTATTATTTTGCTATATTTGCGGTGTTCTTATAGATTTAATAATATACTTGTAGTTCAACTTATATTATTGAACATTAACAAAGAGATTTTTTTATTTATTTACTATGTTTAACTCTGACTTTAATAGTCCTAAATGGGCAGCTGTCTTATAACACATGTGTCCGTTAGGATGGTAAGTAAGAGACTACCAGAAAGAAAAAACTCAACACAATGAAAGAAGATGAGAGAAAAAAGAACAGAAATCAAGAAAAAGAAAAGAGAAGAAAAAAAAATTTAAAGAAAAACAAACAAGAGTAGATTTAATGCAGAGGATGACTAATTATGAAAAAGCATGATTGACAACGAGAAGTTTTCAAAAGACAAAAGAAGAAAAATGACTGCTATTAAAATGTCTTTGGAAATTCAGCATAATATCTGATATATTTCAGGTTGATAATCGCCACTGAGTCAGATGAACCATGGTTTGATAACCAATTTAAGAAACGGCCAAATATATCTGTGTAATAGACAAATCGTTTAGAATGGTAGAGACAACGAATCGATCTTCTTCCTTCATGCCACGTTGAACGATTCGCGTTTAAGTACAATTGTTCGAGCAACAGACAGCCGTCCAAGGATTTAACCATTTTCTTCAGATATGTGATCCAATATGCATAACCTGGATCATCAAGAGGACGTTCATCGCAAGTGAATGTGAAAAATAAATCGTTACAGCAATGACAGTAAAATGCTTGTTTAAGCGATGTATAATAAAAAGGACTCACGAGGAAACATATTCAACTGTCAAATTACTTTTGGATCGGGCATGTATGCAAACGATAGATCTCAGTGAGTTATTAAATGCCCTAGAATTGTTTGGTTTTCCAGCATTCTGTTGTCGAGTTATGGGTCTTTTATTTGATTTTGGCTTATAGACGTAAGATTCTTCTGAGTATCTGAATGATCGAATTTCAAACTGAAATTTTACCCATAGAAAGGCCTTATAAGCACTAGAAACTCACCAAAGTTTCAGCCAGAATGAATGTATCCTTATCGAGATATTCACATTTTAAAGAAACGCCTGTTTTGAGATGTGTTTCAAAATAGAGACATTTTCATGACGAGTTGATGTCTCGATAAGGATTAGGGGTGTTACTTTATTTTTATGTTTCGTTATAATAAAGAATAAAGTAAAGACAATCTTTATCTTTATTTTATAAAGAATAAAGATAATCTTTACTTTAAAAATAAAGATAAAGAATTAAAGAAAATCTTTATTTTTTAAAAAATAAAGATAAAGTGAATCTTTATATTTATAAAATAAAGATAAAGATAATCTTTATTTTTAAAAATAAAGTTAAAATAAAGAATAAAGAATAAAAAATAATTTGTCTGGAAATTACAACAAAATAAGTAAATCACTGTTGTTAACAACAGACAATGTCAATCAAAACATGTTTTGTTATGTAGAAATATTTTTTGTCCAAAACAAGCCGTAATACAAAATCAGTAAAGTGCCGGAAAAAAGAGTTATAACTGTATTCATAGTCTTAGAATGGGGTGTGAGTGTGGGGTGTGTAGGTATAAGTGTGGGTGTGGGTGTGGGTATGGGTATAGGTATGGTTATGGATGTGGGTGTTCTCATCATGCACACTAACACCCAGAACCATAGCCTAAACCCAATACCCACACCCACACCCTTTCTCCCTCCTCTCCCTTGTTCTCTTTCTTCATTTGTCTAAAATGCACCTAATGCATTCGGAAAAATCATTTCATACTATATTTTTTTCATTTTTTTTCTCCAATTGTAACTAATTATGCATTAAATATGTCAGATGAATGTTATAACCGTTTCTCTATGCATGTATGTAAAACAGGGAATAAAGTTGCTCATATTAAAATATTGTAGTCAAGAAATTAAGGATGCACATCAAATATATGAATGACGAAAATTGAAGGTATGAATATATTTATCGCATTGAGCAACATTATATCTATTATCTCTGATAAAGTAAATGCTAAAATTTTCATTCAATTTTAAAGGGACTCCCTTTCCGTGGTTTTTCGAGAACGGCTCATCAGAAAATTTTGAAACTTTCACAGCTGACAGATCTCTACATATAGAGTAAAAGTTGTCATAGACTCAAAATTCTGTAACGCTTCCTTCTAAGGATATTGAGGTCACAATGGCTAAAAATCACCCTTCAAATTGTCCCCGTTTCTCAGCTGCTATATGTGCTACAGAGCTGAAATTTGTTTTACAGATACTAGACACTGTTTCTGGGACTGCTTTTTTGGTTTCTTTCTAACTTATTCTATTCGAAAAAAAAAGCCCAAATACGAAGAGCATCCTAAAAAGTACCTATTTTTTCGGATAGTGCTTGTCTTGTGAGAGCTGAAAAAACTCAGTAGTATTTTTTTTTCAAAATAAAAAAAAGTAGCTCCCCTAAACTGTTCCTAGTATCTATAAGAAAAAATTTCAGCCTGAGCGGATGCATCGTGCCTGAGAAACGAGGGTGATTCTATTGATTTTCGCTGAAAAACCGGATTTATAGAAAACTAGTAAAGAAAGAAAAATCGTGCTATACTCCAGCGGAAATCATGATATCTTTTCGATCTTGTTTTTAATATAAGGCAATGTTTGGGTTCTCAAAATGTCAACAATAGACAGAGGTGCACTTGAAAGCAAATTTAGAGCAGAAAAACCAAAAATCGAAGAGTTTGAAAATTTTGGGTCCGGAAAGGGGGGTCCCCTTAAGCTGACTAAGTAACGAAGTGAGTTCGAAGCTAGAGTTATGCAATAGAGCTCAGATGAGAAAATAAATACTCTTTTTTATATGATACACACCGTGGTTGATATCTTATTAAAGGGAATCTAAATATTCAAGACGCTAAACTTATCATCTGATGATAGATTTCATCATTCTTCTTCTTTTATATAATCGGATCCGGAAAAAATCCGAGATATAACATTTATACATGGCTGACATGATTGAACAAAATATTGGAAAAAAATAGTTAATCAACTATAGTCAAGCCATCTCTCCTAAAAGCAAAGCGATTTCGTCATTGGATATTGTTACCAGCGTTCCATTTACGTCAATGTCAAAAGATTATGACTATGTTGCAAAACGAATCAAGGAAAAACACTATAATATTGTGCAGAACTTTTACTGAATTAGAGTCGTAGCCATTTTCACAATAAAAGCTAACACTTTTTAGAAGAATAATATAGTTAACTGAAAAGGTCAGGAGTAAGATTTGATTTTCATCTCAGTTATTACAAAGAAATTTATTGAAATAACTAACATATGATTTAGAAAAGCAATTCATTGAAATAAAGAACGGTATTAGCATATTGTCACTTTTTAAGTATTATATATTGTATTTATTTTTCAACTAATAAAGATAATCCTATGAAATAACTTTTAATTAATATGTATATATTATTGTTATAAAATGATTTATTTATTTTGTTGAAATTTCTAAAAAAAATTTTTTTTATTCTTTATTCTTTATTTTAACTTTATTTTTAAAAATAAAGATTATCTTTATCTTTATTTTATAAATATAAAGATTCACTTTATCTTTATTTTTTAAAAAATAAAGATTTTCTTTAATTCTTTATCTTTATTTTTAAAGTAAAGATAAAGTAACACCCCTAATAAGGATGCGTTCGTTCTGACTCAAACTTTGGTGAGTTTCTAGTGCTTATAAGGCCTTTCTATGGGTAAAATTTCAGTTTGAAATTCGATCATTCGGATACTCAGAAGAATCTTACGCCTATAAGCCAAAATCAAATAAAAGACCCATAACTCGACAACAGAATGCTGGAAAACTAAACAATTCTAGAGCATTTAATAACTCACTGAGATCTATCGTTTGCACATATGCCCGATCCAAAAGTGATTTGACAATTGAATATGTTCCCTCGTCAGATTTGTTTGCTGCAAATCTGTGAACAGGGAGACAAGTGGATAAAGCATCCCCATACCTTTCCAGAAATATGGCGGTAAAATTTTACATAGATTTTAGCATCGAAAAATTTATCCCCATTACTTTTTTCTGTTTAGAATTTTTTGTTTTTTTTTGAATGCTATTAACACTGAAATCCCGTATTAACTCAACTATACACCCACACTCACATCCCGTTTTTCGATCATATTGACCTCCAGAATCCCAACGAACAGATAATATACAACAATTGAAATAACTCATTTTTTTTCCAGCTTTTAATGCTTTATCTTTTAGTATATTGTACCAAAAAATTGCCTAACTTGCTGAAACATAATTCTAGTGAACTTGTATAGGTCAATTTTTAAATATTTTTTGACACTACGTTGCTAGTGCTCTAAAGTCGATCCTAGCTAACTTTGCTATAATACATCTACATAAACTAAAAATTTAGGTTTTGTGGGTTCAGACTATGGTCTTTCAAACACACATAAAAAATCAAAAATGTAGATTTTAATCGGTGCCTGCAATCTTCGGTCCCGTGGTGGAACATCTCTTAAGCATGTACGAACGTCAATTTACCATTAAAAATGTTATTTTATCTTATAATGGAAGAATGCATATTGTAACTCAAGAACATTGAACATATCCATGTAAAATTAAAAGTCTTACCTGTAAACTAAGAAGTTACATATAGGGGTGGGAAGTTACCGTTACCGTTCCCGGGTAACGGTAACGGGGCAGTTACCAGTTACCCGGGTAACTGGTAACGGGACAGTTACCAGTTACTTTTCAGGGTAACTTCTTTAAAACGACGAATTATGACTTCTTATGATCGAATTTTGTGAAAAAAATTAATTTTTGAATTTCGGAGTTACCCGGGTAACTGGTAACGGGAAACCAGTTACCAGTTACCGGGTAACTCCGGAATTCAAAAATTAATCTATCGACGAAATTCGATCATAGCAAGTCATAATTCGTCGTTATAAAGAAGTTACCCGGAAAAAGTAACTGGTAACGGGGCAGTTACCAGTTACCTGGGAACTGGTAACTTTTTCCGTAGCAACCGTTACCGTTACCGTTCCCGGGTAACGGTCTGGGAACGGTAACTTCCCACCCCTAGTTACATATATAAGCTGGTGATGTAAAGCATTCACATTGCAAGGTGTTTACAGTATATGTAATATGCCAACAATTCCAAATTTCAGTAAGATTTATTTTTCTCGTTTTTGTTATGGTTGGATAGAGCTCGTCGAGTTACATAAGAACAAATATATTTCAAATACAAAAACAAAACGAACATTTTAAGAGAAAGATTCATGATACTATTATTTTCAAATTTTCGTAAAACCTTTTTTTATATATTTGCAACATAGTTTTTCTTAAACAACTCGGCGAACTCTATTCAATTATAACTAAAACACGAAAAATAACTCCTACTGAAATTTCAAATTTTTGATACGTTACATTAGCATTTGACCCGTACTCTTAATTTCAACGATATTTTTTCGTCGAAGTGTGATAGTCACTCCAAACTCTGCTAGTGCTGTAATACATTCTACACATTTCTCAGACAATCTTCGCAATGATCTCATAGTAACTAAGTCATAATTGGCTGTTACTTTTAGAGCACGGTTATTAGTTGGATTGATTGCGAATCTGGATCTGGTTGACTCTACATTACATATACTGTAAATACCTTGAAATTCGAATATCTTAATGGATGCATATTGTCAGCAGCTTATATTTTAAATTTCTTAGTTTGCCGGTTAGACCTTTAAATTGATACAAATATGTGCAACGTGCTTGAATTACAATACACAACCTTTTATTGTTGTTAATCTCTATCTATATTTGAAGATTGAATCTTTGAGGATACAATGCGAACGTAAAAACTCCAAGAAAAGTAGAGGTTTGAGAAAAATTTATAAAGCCTAATACACTTACTGTTATGTTTATCTTTCCTTTTTTTTCTCAAGTGTTCTTAGACAAAGACTTCGATGAGAAAAACTCGAATAACTACATGTATTATTGAATGAAATTTCAAACCAACTACAAACCCATTTGCAGATTTTGATTTTTGTCATATCTATTGAGAAGCAGATGTTTATAAACTAAATTTCTTATTGAACTAAAGAACATTGTGAAATGTCATTCGACAAGAATGCCTGTTGAAAACAAATATTTTGATTAATATTTATAGATGTTCGATAATAATAACTTGTTTATTATAGTCGATATTTACTGTTATTTGAATGATCACTCATTTAAACATTTTTACGATCGTGTATTTTTATTTTATTTACGTTATGCAAATATTAAAATATAATTATTTATTAAAAACTTTACGAGTATAAATAAAGTATAAGAAACAAAATCATAACAAAGAAAATTACCAACCAGATCTTCGTGGAGGAATAACAGGTGAACCAGCACGGGGTGATAAAGGTGGTGCATTAGAATATGGTTCCATATTCATATATGGCATTCCAGGACCAGCAAATGGTGAACCTCGATGACGACGTTCATTATCACTCCTTGATGATGATCTACTACCACGACGACTACGTGATTTAGATCGATGACGAGATGAATGACGTGAACGAGGTCGATCATATATACCACTTCCAAAATGACTTGGACCAGCAAATTGAGGTTGTTGTCCATAAGAAAATGGAACTTGTGGATTAACGAAACCACCACCGTGCATCATAGGACCATTAAAACCTGAACCATATGGACTCATCATTGGTGATGAACTGAAGCCTGCAGAAGAAAATGCAGCACCAGGCATAACACTGCCTGCTGGAAATGGACCACTACTTTGAAAGTATCCTCCAGTATTACCAAATTGTCCATAACCTGGTTGATGTAAAGGACCTGAATATTGAGACATCATATTGTTGTCAAAAGTGTTTCCACCAAATGGATTCCTAAACATAAATATAAAAGATTTATAATATATATATTTTTTTTTTAATCTTGTACTTACATTTTGTATTAAGCAAATATCAATATAATGATAATTCAAAAAGAAACCAACTGTTTATATATGCAGTGGTTTTTTGCAAGTGAATCACCTCATTTAAAAGGTGAAATCAGTGATGCATGAGAAACATAAAGATGAGTAACATTTATAATCATATAATGAATAATGTAAAGGTGGGCATATAAGTTTATTTTTCTTATTCTATCTTTTCTCATATTATTCAAGATTATTAATGATCATTGTTTTTTATTTTAGTTATAATTTTGTTTAATGACGTACATATTTACTTGATTTCAATCGATTAATAATTATCAAAAAATCAATTTTTTTTATTCATAAAAAGAAGAAATAGTTATTTGTTTTCTCATCAATCTGTAATCCTATATGTATTATAATGTTTAGCTCATAATCATTGAAAAAACATTCCATATTGACTACATATCATATGAATGTAATTACTATGTTTATAATAAGAGCGTGATGACAAGAATCGTTTATAATCAGGCACACGATCTATTTCAAAGAAATTTGTTTAAGTATGCCTTTCATATATAAGAATTGTCAAAAGTAACGAATATTGTATTAAATTCAAAACAGACAAAAACTTAATTCTTAGTTTTTTTAAGTATTTATGTCCTCATTTCCAGCACTTTTGAAGAATGACTCATCAGTAAATTGTGAAAGTTTAAAAGCGGATAGATCTTGATGAGTAGAGAAAAAATTCTTATAGACTCAGAATTTTCGGATGATGCTTTTCGGTAGGAAATATTAGGGTTGCAAGTGCGAGGTAACCCACCACTCCGTCTCAACTACAATACGTCTGATAGGGCTACGGATTCTTTTTTTAAATGTTAGACACTGCTTGAATGTCCTGTTTTTTTTTCCTTTGTTTTAATTGAACTTTTTCTATTAAGCTTGGCAATAAACAACAGCACATCATATTTTGAAACAAAAAAAATAATAAGCACCTGAAATACTTTCTAGTGGTAAGTAGAAGAAAGTTTCAGATCGATGGGATACACTATCGTTGGAGAAACAAGGATGATTTTCCATTTTTTCAAAACAGCGAAATATTGTGTAAATTTTTTTTTTTTTTGGTGGCGAAAATGTTCTATCGTTTCCCATTTTTTGACTTTAATGTTATATATTAATCCTTGAAATATGCCTAGTATAGATAGAGGGTAAGTTCGAAGCGTATATAAAGCAGAAAAATAACGAAAATGATTTTCGGTCGGGAAGAAAACGTTGGTTATCTTAACTTCAAATAACACTTACATAAAAAGTCTATATCAAATTTAGAATAGAAGATAAAGACAATTGTCTTTGATGACACAATTATAGAAACTCTATTAGTTTTTTCAATGAAAATTTGTTGATTAAATAAAATATTAATTTTCTTATACGTAAGCTTTTGCTTGTTAGAAAGTAATTTGAAACTTGCAAGAGAAATTCCCTAATTGATTAATTGCTTTTCAGTCGAGACAATGTGCATCATTTAGTCTCTAATGAGTTATGAATATCTTGAAAAGGGTTCGGGTTCATAATTGATTTCAGTGAAGATACTGCATTTTTTAACTGAATACCATGGTCCTCCTCAGGAACATCAGAAAAAGTCATTTTTGAGTTTCGACTTGAAGCTTTGCACAAAGAGAAGCTTTAAATGATAATGGTTTATTGTGCAGATTTCATATCTCTTCGTTGCTCCTATCCTCAGACACGACTATGATAAAGGTGAGTTTTTTTTTACATTACTCATATTCATGGACAAATTACGATGTTCTTATTTCAGGATAGAAGGAAATAAAAAGGTTTGAAATTTTTACAATAAATTACTTCCATTAAGGTCTGTATCTTTGCAAAATTTCAAGTCTAAATATCGACAGTCAATTGTTTTGGTATTTCTGAGAGAGACTACTGGATTCAGTTAACTAATGCAGTATCATCGCAGCAATTAACTAAGAGTTCGAGTTCTTTTTGAGATATCAATAGTTCATTAGAGTCTACATGATGTACGTTGTCCCAACTAGAAAGCGATCAATTAGTTATAGGACGTTGCTCGTTAGACGCGTCAATATAATTCATTATTTACGTTTCATTCGCTGTACAACAAAAATTTCAATTAAAAATATATGTTAGAAAATGTAAGATGTAATTGTTAATTAATTTTTCTATCAAACTAAAGTCTGGAACATGTTTTAATGATTACAAATATTGTCAAAAAATAATAATAATTCATACTCTTGCTTTTTGATATATCACAGAACATATGAGTGTTAAATAAATTGATAACAATCTTTTTTTTTTCAAATAAATCTGCCTCCATGTAATAAAAAATTTCAATAATTTCAAATCTATAAGCATTGATGCATTCAAAAGAACATCAAATGTATGAATCAAATGTTGATAGGCATTTCAAATTCAAAGAAAATTCTTTCTATTTTATTCGATTACTATTAGTTTAAATTAATCTCAACAAGAATATCAATACATCGAATTATATTTCGTTAGTCTTTCTTAACCAGATTTTTCTTACATAAACCAGCAGACAAGGGAGTCTCTTCCAGTTTCAATGATATTTTTTTTGCCTATAGATACTATAAAAGCCATAAATGGATTTTGGTTTCTATTGAGATTTGACTAAGCTATCAAATTTTCGTCTGAAACTTTGTGCATATAGAGAACTCAACTGGTATAGTTTCCATGAAAAAAAAAACCAGAAATATTGAACAAAGTCTCTTCAAGATATGAAACTTTCAAGATATAGACCCTTTTCCATGGATAATGTGTACAATATTCATTAAAGGTTCATATCTCGAAGAGACTTCATTCAAAACGTCTGAATTCTTTTTATGGAAATATTTTTTTTTGTGTGTTTACAGAGCGTGATAATTTAGCCTTGGAAAAAACACCTAACTTAAAAGAAGAAAAGCTCAATGAGACTGGTTCATGTATTCAGAAGTGTTTTTCTTTATTTTCATTTCATTTAATTTTTATCATGCGAAAATAGATTAAAATATTCAATAGTAATATTTGTAATATAATTAATTCTCTTCATTAATTTAGCATTATTTCCGAAAAGATTTTTATTTATTTATTTATAATATTCTTAAACTATAAAATTCATTGCAATACGTCGAACAATCAATTATTTAAATGCATTCTGCTTTCACACTGACGTTGTAAAGATATGGAGAAAAAAAACAACTAATGATCGGAAATGTGACGTTCTGCCTTGCCACGTTGTCAACCAAGTCTACGTCATAAAAATAACCACTCTCACTTGTCTAGCTTTCTTCCTTCTTTTTTTTTTTTGTCTTTTATAACCCGGTTTTCTGCTTCTTTCCTCGTTGATATCCCATGATCAGTCGCCTGCATTATGTTTTACGTTGGCAAAAATGAGTCATATAGTCAGTCGCTTTAACTTACACGTAAATATTGCACTCATAAAATTACATTTTTTTTTAATACTTAGAACCACTCGAACAGGTAACCAAATTGTGAGTAATTTTAGGAGACATGTGTGCTAGAGAATCGATATGTAATGTATATCATTTGATAAGAAATTTAATCAATAATATTTTATTCCTTAACAATCGAGTATAATGTTTCTTTTTGGGTGTAATCCAAACCGAAATGAGCAAAAAATAAATAGACACTTATGCCCTAGACAAAATTGGACTTAGACAGAAATTTTGTTTTTCACTAAGCATAAAACTACAAAATAACATTCATCGAGATTTAAATTACTTGGTTCTAGACTAATGGAATATGGAAGCATCTAAGTAAAAACATGCTTTTTATATTTTTATACCTAGATGCTCTTATAATGCATATGTCTATCCTTTCAGTCTAGGGAACATCTACATATTTCTTTCTTTTTTTTTTTTTACTAGACACAGTATTCACTTTCACTAAGTCAATATTGTATTTATATGCATCAGTGGCTTCGCCTATGTCGAGATTGGAAAATAAATATTTCAGAAGTAATTTTACATTAAACGCAAATTGATATTTTAAAGTTCTGAAGTAATAAATTCTGAGAGACGATAGTTATTTTATTCTATCACAGGCAACTCATAAGGTAATAAATCCTTCACTTTTTTTTTAATTCGAATATAACAAAACTTAGTAACATAAGATATATTTATATACTTTACATGTATCATCTATAAATCACGTCAAATTCGAAGACAAATAAATATCGATAAAAAAAAACAGAGAATGAGATCAAAGATTCTTCCTTTTTTATGTTGTCAGAGCTTGTTAAGATAAGCTAAATTTCGATTGAATACACTCACGAACTCTACAACTTACATCTTTGATTTTTTACAAGGACTTTTTTTTCTGAATAAATTCTTTTAGCATAGACGTATATAAAAATGTTGACTATTAATTAAAAAGTAATTGACGAATATCTCTCTAACCATATGGGAAAAAAAATCCGAAAATTTTAGATATAAAATCCATTTGTTATTCCTAACTTTTTCAATTTTTTTAATAATTAGTTTGAAAGTCAAAAACAAAAAAATTTCTTTTCAGATTTTTATTTCAACATGGCTAAGGCTGTAGTTAGCGATTCTGAAGTTGATTTAAAAACATTTACTGATTGTATGTATTTTATAAATGGTCATTGTAAATTAAATGATAAATGTCGTTATCGTCATTGTCAAGTAGCTGCTGCACAAACAAATAATTGTTTTAAATGGCCAAAAGTATGTCGTAATACTAAATGTCCTTATCGACATCCTTCAATATCTAAAGTAATTGAAAAGAAAAAAAAATCAATATCCGAATTTCCAGTTATTAATTCAATGTCATTACAAACACCACAAATAATATCACGAAGAGAAGGTTTAATAAGTTTTTTTTGGGATATTGAAAATGTTCCTATACCAAAAGCACAAAAACCTTTTGATATTGTTCAACGTATTCGACAAAAATTAGTTGTTGAAGCTGGTTTAAGAGAATATAGTTTTTCATGTTATTGTAATACAACAACAATATCTCAAGAAAATCAACTTAGTTTATTTCATGCTAATGTTCGTATTGTTCATATACCAGATCGTAAAATTGGTGCAGTTGATCGTCAAATAATGCTTGATTTAGATCGTTTTGAACGTGCTCATCATTCTCCGGCAACAATTGTTCTTATTTCTGGTGATATTGATTTTGTTGGAAAATTAAGTGATCTTCGTCATCAAGCTGGATTTTATGTTATTGTTATTCATAATAAACCAGCAAAAGAAGAATTAAAAGCAACAGTTAATGATCATTTTCCATGGGAATTATTTACACAACAACAACAACGACAACCAATCAATGCAGTTAATAATTCGGAAATATTAACAAATGAAATAAGACCACGAGCACCACAATTATATCGAATGAATAATCAAAATAATAATGGTCAACTATGTCAAATAGATTCATCACCAAATCGTTCAACTGTACCTTCTAAATCATTTCGATCAACTATAACAAAAAAACAAACACATCAATGTCCAAAATGTACAAGTGAATTTGAATCTATACAAGCTTTACGACAACATCAAGAAGTTAAAGATCATTTATTTGATTGTTCAATATGTGATGAAAGTTTTCGAACATTTGAAGGATTAGTTCAACATCAAAAAGCTAAAGATCATCATAAAGCTGATTATAAATGTGGGCAATGTAATCGTCGTTTTGCTAAAATTGAAAGTTTAAGTCAACATCAACAAGCTACTAATCATAATGGATTGTTCGGTCCAGCATCCATGAATATTGATGGTTTTGTACGTGAACTAACATTTCCATCAACATTACCTAATAATAATAATCAATTTACGAATAATAGTGTTCAAGATGCAGCAATGATTATTATTCAAAAAGGTATTGATGCTCTTGTTCAATATTATCCAAAAAGATTTCCATCAAATAAATAAATAAATATAATTTTTTTTTCTTCATAAAAATCATTCTTTTATAATTGTTCATTCAAAAATACAAATAAATAAAATTTCAAAAAATTTGATTTATTGAAATTTATATTTTTGAATGAATAATCAAATACATCATGATATTTTGTTCTCATTAACATGAGAAGTAAAAGAATGATTTAGAAAAAAAAAAAACATACTTGTTTAATACAATCTTCAAATAATAGGAAAAAAAAATTTTTTTCGTTTTATTTGAATAATTAATTTTTTTTTTAATGTTTATTTGTTCTACAATATTTTGTAAGACAAGTAAAAAAAATATATGTATATAATTTGCGATTGTAAGTTAGTCGTACTTTTTTTTTTTTTGTAAATGTATATATGTATATTTATAATAAAATTAAATCTTTCGAATAATAATGTGTTAATAAATTCAACACATATTTTTAATTAATATCGATTGATTCAATTTCGTTATATATACATATATATAATTATCTATTTCAGTTTTATGTAATCTTGATTATAATTAACCGAAATAAATGAATGTTTAATAAGGTGTTTGATCGATTGGTTGAGTATCCATTGACCAGCACTCAAAACAAAAAAGTTTTTCAAGATAAACTTGTTGAATTTTTAAAAGCATCTTGTATTCAAGAATTCAAGGAACCATAATATACTTCAAATTATCAATGATTTATAGATGTTCGAAAATCATGAGTTCGATACTACAGATAGAGTAGTTTTTAAAATTTTTTAAACTTATATATATTCTTCTATTTCTAACAAAAACAAAAACCTTCATATTAATCTGCTTCGTATTTTCTTTCGGCGACTTTCATAGGTCTAATCATTGTTGTAGGTCAATGATTAGTAAGCAAAGATTTGCATGGCAGTGTTCTGCACTAGTATAACTTTTTGCAACCGGAGCTAAGCTACATCGAGCAGATACTTTCACAGTCATAACATGGTTTTCAAACTTTGATTCTATATGAGAAAGTAAGTATACTGTTTAGTTTCTTCCATAAGTAGCAACACAAAAAAAACGAGATCATCTCAACTTCTAAAATTCGATCAATTTCACTAAGTATATGCTTGCTTGCTTGTTGCTGATGACATTAGAACGGAACGTAGTGTTGGTATTGAACGACGAGCCCATCGGATCTGGGTTCGAAAACTTTAGACCTCCGATGTGCTCTATCCTACACATTTCTCAAACGACTTGTCTGAGAAATGTCTAGGATGCACTAGTCATTGAATATAAAAAATCGGAAAAAATCATTTTGTATCTTTGGGATGGTTATTCTATTCCGATTAGAAAGCTTCATTGAAAGTACCAAAATACAGTTCGACCGAGTCCTAAAAACGTTCAATAAATGAGGTTCGGGCCTCATCAGCTCTAGTCAAACGTCATAATTGTGAATGCGATAAAAATTATCCGTAAGAGTTTGTTTTTTGATTAAAGATAGTCAAAATATAGACTTTTTAAGATTTGATTGGTAGCAAAATAATCATCAAGCTGGTTATTATTTATACTATAAAAATCAACGTTATTAATTGAATGTGAGATTAATGTTTGAAAACTATGTGTATGATTTTGATAACGGTGACACTTTTACGTTCTTCTTAGTTTCAAAAAATTTAATTATAAAATCATTAGATGCAAGAAAGAACAAGTGATATGTTCGTGCTATTATCTTCGCAATACAATTATAGTTCATAAGCAGATTTTGTTAATCAAAAGCCATGGATCATGATAATGAGAATAATAGTTATATTTCTATTTCTGTTTGATAGCTATAGTAAATATGTTTTAAAAACTGCGTCAAAATAATAAATAAAAATGTCAACTGATACTTTGTAATGGAAGTGACGTCAGTTCCGTATCAGTCGTCCTTTTTTTGTGTGATACACTCAAGTATTTCGATTTTTGACTGAGTCAACTACATAGTTTCTTCGTAGTGTCGCTTGTTCTTTTTTGCACCTAATGACTTTATAATTAAATTTTCTGAGGCCCTGAAGAACGAAAAATGTTGCCGTTATATAAAAATTGTATACATAATTTTCAAGCATTAATCTCATGTTCACTCAATAACATTGATTTTTATAGTGTGAATACTAGATGACATGATGATTCTTTTGATATTCATCAAATCTTAAAAACTCTATATTTTGACTATATTCGATCGAAAAAGAAATCGTACAAATACTTTTTGCTACACCCGTGCATTCATGCTTTTTCAATTACGATAATTCATCTTCCTTTCCATGTATTCAATCACTTTATCATCTGTAGATGAATTTTCATCGAACAAAAAAAAAAATTAGTAAAACAATATCGCTTTAGACTTCTATGACCTGTTATCAAATACAATAATCACTTCGGTTTTCACTACTATATTTTTACATAAATAGCAATTTGAAAAAGTAAAAATATTTTGAAACATCATGGTCTCATTAATTGCCGGGTCAAGTCGAATGTCCAATACTCCACCAAGTTTCAGGACACTAGTGCACAGTTATCCTATCCTGTACATGTCTACTAGTCTTAGTTTATATCTTTAAATGTTTTTTCTGAAATAGTTTATCTTGACATTAGCGTAGGACTAATATAAATATTCATATTAGTAAGTTTCTGGTCCATATGTTTTTTCCACACGAATAAACAATAGCGAGCCTGGATTAGTAATATTTTTTATCTAGTAAATCGTCTCTTACTTAGATAAACAATAGAATACTATTAATAAAATTCTATTGAAGAAGATTATTATTGAGGAAATAACAATCGATATTTTGATGAATGAAAT
The DNA here is from genome assembly GCA_905250125.1 of Rotaria sordida. Lineage (NCBI taxonomy): Eukaryota > Metazoa > Rotifera > Eurotatoria > Philodinida > Philodinidae > Rotaria > Rotaria sordida. The sequence continues at coordinate 185,417 of CAJNOL010000232.1, forward strand.
TTGAAATCTTTTTTATCCAAAAAAAAAAAAAACGGATTTTTTATTTCACGAAAAAAAAAAGAGAAAGAAAAGAAAAAGCATTACATATAAAAGAAAAATCACGCTACAAATCGTGAATACTTAAGATTATTTGTTTGATTATGCAAACGTTGCCAAATGTTTGTATCATCATCAACAACAAGTCGAACCTGTCATGTTTGATCAATGACGGAAAAGAATAAAGTTTTGAGCTTATGCACAAGTAAAATAGAAACAAAAGTTTGTTAAAAAGAAATATGCATTATAATAATGACTAGATAACATTTAAGTTTAAAGAATATTTTTAAATTCATCAAGGAAACATATGAAAATGGTTTTTTTTTTTTTGTTAAATCATGATTTTAATGGTCGATTTTGTTCATCTGATACATAAAGTACATTAGTAGAACCTGTATCATATTGATGAGTATTATTTGTTGATGAACGTATTTGAGAATCAAGATTAGTTGTTAAACTATTTGATAAACGTTTTGTTAATGAATTATATTTTGAATTTTTATTATATAAATATTCATTTTGTGTATCATCATCATGTTGAACAAGTGTAACATAACAATTTTTTGATGATAATGGTAATGCTGGTTCATCACTATCATCTTCAATTGATGTACTATTATTTAAATTATTGTTTGCATCTTTTATTTCATCTGATGTTGTATTTTGTGATAATGGACGTAAACGTTTAAGAACAATAAATAATGAAATAAGAGTAAATACTGTTAAAGCAAGCATTGTTGTCATCATAATATGAAGACGATTTAAAAGAGATGAAGCAAATATTGGACCGACTATGAAAAATAAAAAAGAGAATTTAATTTATATTGCGGTGATAAGATGATCGTATTTCTGATCAATTTAACCTTTAAAATGGCACTAGTGGACTAACCGAACCGAAGACAAGCTTTAAGAAGTATAACTGAAGAATCTCTGCAGACATAGTCACAACGACAGAACTTCTCCAAGTGTATTAACTTACTTTTCAATCGACACGACATTCATTTGATGAGTAATAGAATGGTTTGATTTTCCGAGCTTTCATTCTTGAGATATTGAAATTTTGACTGAGTTTTTCAACACAAAGCTGTAATCATGTGGAAAATCGACTTTCGACTTCAAACTTATTAATAAGATTAGTTCATTGTGTAAATTTTAGAAATTTCGAATATCTTAGGATAGGACATACTAGAAAAGTTACAACTCGTTCTATGAACTAATCCCATTAAGAAGCTTAAAGTCGATTTTTCATATGACTACAGCTTTCTATTGAAAAATCCAGTAAAATATCGATATCTCGAGAATGAAGGGCCTGGAAAAGCAAACCATTCTAGACTTTTCTGTTATTCATCAAATGATCACTTTGACATTTGGAGAGATTCCCTCGTGAGCATTCCTTAAAACTTTGTTCAATTTATGTCGTCTCTAGAAATAATAAATCTAATGAGGGAATTTCATCAGATTATAAAAAGTGTCGAAGTTTAACATAAGCTGTGAATTAGTTGACATATCAGATTTTTATTATAATTAATAAGACTTGTTTGTCTAATATTTTTAGAAAATTTAGATTAATTATCTCGTCAAACGACGCTTTTTTTCTATGATCATTGTATTCTGCATAGATATTTTGAAAAAAGTCATATATCTTAAAGTTAATTTATTCAAAAAATGTTAACACTTTGTAAACAAGTTAAGTCTTGATGTGATCAACATTTCAGACCAAAGTTCGAAATTCTAACTCTACCGAAAAATAGAACATATAGAAAAACAATTATAGTAAAAAGTCGACATCTGAAACAAATAGCCACTTCCTTTTAAGCTATGTTTTATATATGTATATCACTTCGGTTTGTTATCATTTGAGAAAGATATGTTTACTTGTGTATTAGTACTTTTCATTCTTACATAAACATTTCTTATACAGAAGTCTATCTATTTTGACAACTATTCGCATAAATTAATAGTCGTTATCAACTATTGTATACGTACCTATTGTTCCAACACCCATAATTAATCTTTGAATACCTTGTGAAAATCCTTGTAATTCTTTAATAGTTAATTTTGTAAATAATGATACACTAATAGCTGCAAGAAATGGTAAACCAAGTAAATCAAGAATAACGAAAATAATAAATAATAAAAATAAACGTTTATCAATAACACCTGTACTTGATTGACCAGACCAACCATATGAATGTGATGCCCAAGTAAAAAATGTTGCTATTATACAAGCAAGTGTTAATGATATAAAACCAAATACAAGTAAAAATCGATCTTCAAAACGTTTTGATAAAACAAAAACAAGTAATAAATAAACACAAATTATTTCTAAACCAGCAAAAGCAAATAATATAGATGTATCAAATGTATCCCAACTAAAATGTTTTTTTGTGAATGCAGCTACAATTGTTTCTAATGCTGTTTGATTAAAATAAGCTATAAATGTTACACAAAATAAAACAAACATTTCAATACGCATATATTGATTAAAATAAATTTTGTATGATAATTTTTTATGTTCTTGTTTTAATGGTTGATCTGATCTTGTATATTTATGTTTAGGTGAATCATTTGATGCTGATGGTCCTATTGTTGTTGATGGAGTTCGATCATAAAAACAAAACCAACAAACAATATGAAGTATTGACCATATTGATACCATTAGAAATCCTGGACCATTGTAATTATGTACATGAATTGAACCTAACATAGATTTCATTCAAATTTTTATAGGAAAAGAAACTAAGAAAACGAACCTATATGAAAGTTCATCATACGAACAATAAGTGTAAAACATGGACCAATTAGTAGACCTAAAACATTATAAATCTATCGGTTAATTATTTGACATAAACAAGAAAAATTAGGTTTTTTTTATTCATGTATGTATTTCTATATTTGCATAATAGATTTCTCAAATAATAGAAAAGAAAAACAATAGTTCATACCAACTTGTCGACATCCAAGAATAATCGAAATAGCTTTTGTACGATCTTTTTCCGTTGTACGGTGAGCTACATCTGCAAGAATCTATTGATGAACATATAGAATATTAATTAATAAATCATTTCAAAAAAAAACAAAACAAAACAAAACATAAATTCTTACTGGTGGTACAGCACCTAAACCAACTCCGGCAATGAATCGTCCCAATAGGACAATATGAATATGATTTGTAACAAAATATAGAATATTTCCACATATTTCAAATATACTTGATATTAATATAAGAATTTTAACTTTGCCAGTTACATCAGAAATTTTTCCCATAATTACACCAGCTATTGAACCAGATATACTATAAGATGAAAGAATTAATCCAACATAGACATTAATTTTTGTCATTGTCTTAACGTAATCAAATGCAGTTGGTAAAATAACAGCATATTCAACACCGGTCATAAAACCAAATAGACATATTGTACCAAATGTTAACATAACACGTCTATGTCCATGTGTCCAACGAAAAAAATCAGCTGAATGTGTTATTGATGATGATGTTGGTTCTTTTCCATCGTCATCATCTTCTTCAATTCTATCACCAAGATGCACAGATGAATTATTTTTATCATTTGTTGATGATGAAATAATATTATGATCTACATTAGAGTATTGATCATCAGGAAGTGTATGTTCACATGATGATAATACATCTGATTCATTATGATTTAATGATGATCGACGATGTGAATCAGTTACAGATCCATGCATTTCTTCGTTAGTATCTAAATCTAAATGAAAAAAAGAAATATGTATATACAATCGCATCTGTATCAATAAACAAATTTGTTGATTATTAATCTAAAAATTGTACTCAAAAAAAAAAGTCTGGTTTGACTTGTTAACCCGACTTGTTTTTTTTTATTAGGCTTCATTATATCTATTATTCATTGTAGGACAAATAGTACCGTATTATAAGTAATCAAAGATGAAAAGAGAGATAAAAATAAGTGTATTGTGAAGAGTCTAGTCGAGCGATGGGTAAACCAGCATCAACAATAACAAATTTTTTTTTCCTTTCTCGTTGGCTCGACGCGTCGTTTGTTGTTAGCTACGTAAGGAAAGGAGAACTATGTGTATGTGCATGGCAAAGGAGCATGAATTTTTCGGACGGAGAGTCTTTTTTTTTTCTTTTTTTTTCTCTTTCCTTTTCTATGGAGACTTTATTGAGAGAACGGAAGAATTTATGAGTTCAAGATCGGATACACATAACTGTATACATTTCATTAGAATAAAAAAAAAACAATGATCATCATCATTCACATCAATGAAAATTTTTTATAGATGTAATACAGAAAAAAAAATGATATCTAATAATTTCACTTATAAGATTTATGACAAATGATAAAAATCATAACAAGAAAATAATTGAAATCAGAATAAAAAATACATCCGTTTTTGTCGTCTAAAAATATACTATAAAATCGAATCACTATAATTGTTTTGTTTTTTTTTTTGCTTAATCTTTAATAATGAAAAAAAAATCACTAAACTACTAACCAAATACATAAAACCATTTATCATTTAATACCAAAATTATTTCTATAAAGGATGAAAAATAAAATAAAACTATTGTTATAGTTAATAATTGATTAATACTTTCCATCAGTATAAATCAATGCATTCTTTTCTTTAGTCTCACCTGATTACTTTTATGATTGTTATTATTGTGATTAGAAATTTATATTCATTGTTTAGTTGTTGTTGTTTGTTTATGCTTATGCAACCTTTGAATGTCATGTAGGATAATAATTTGAATAAATCGTCGAATCTTTATTATATGAACAATGAAAAGTAGGCAATTATAAAACGTCAAATTCAAATAGAACAAAAGAAAAAATAGTTAAGATTGTCAAGTATAATCTATAAAAAAAAAGTCGACATGTTTGTTCATAAATTTTTTTTGTATAACCAATCCATGCCTACATTTTCAGTCATCAACAACTAAATTTTTTCATGTTCACATGACAATAATAATAATAATAATGATAGTAATAACAAAGGAATAAAAGAAAAAAAAGTAACTTTAACAAGACAATGATATAAAGGATTTTTGTTGTTTCTAGTAAATTGCTTGGCTGTTTAAAACCGTGAGAACCAAAAAAAAAAAAAGATAACAGACCTTATTAGAACTAAAAGAAAAATTGAACTATACAATAGATACGAAAATGGTAACTAACAACAATAGTATAGTGCAAAAAAAAAAGAAAAAGAAAACAAGGAATCATCGGTCAAGAATATTAATCACCACTTGTGTATATAAAAAACAAGCAAATGAATTTAACTGTTCATTTTGTCCATGTCATATGCGACGATGTTCTTTTATCAGTAAAAAATGAACGAAGTAATAATACAGTACCAATAGCAACAATTATTATTAAAATAAATTGTCCTAATGACCATATTTGTACACGTTCTTGTAAATCTTCAGCTCGTGCACGACCAGTTGCTTCACGTAAACGATGATGTGTTTGATAATCAATACATGTTTCAAGGTTTTGATGAATATTACCTACTTTTGTTTCGATCTAGATAAATCAAAAATGATTTATATTTTATATATATATATATATTCTCTTTTTTTTTGTTTTATGTTTAACAAACCATTGTTAATGCACCTTCAGCAACACGTGGACTTGCACCAGTTATTTCATGTTCAGGATCACCATCAACTTTCCAATCTATAAAAATTAAAATAATAAAATCATACTTTATTTCTTTTGCTTTCTATACAAACCAATATAAATAACTTTATGAGTAAATGTTGAAAATTCATTACTAAAACAAAATTCATAAACTCCATCTTCATTAGCAGTTTGTTCAATACGTTCATATTGTTTTTTTGTAGTTTGATATAAAATTTTACCCGATGGACTTTTTAATTCAAGATCAACATCATAATTACCACCAGTTACAACCTATATAATAAATTATTAAGATAAAAATATTATTTTTTTTTTTATATGAAAACTATTTTATTTACTTGAAATTCTAATACATATTTTGAACCAACTTTAAGTTTTTCATGAAAACATTCTTTTGCATTATCAGGTAATTCAAATGTTAATTCAGTTGTATGAATATACTTGAGAATAAAAGCTATTAATAAAAATGAAATACGTAACGATATGGTTAACATTGTCTAAAAGAAAAATAGAACAGATTAGGTGAATAGATTTGTATAATATTTCAATTTGAAATATACACGCAAACACGTTTCATACCTATTAAATTCAACCAATCAGCTTATTACGACCACATCATCATCATTTGCCATCGATACAATCATTCATTCGTCAATGAAAAAGATTTTTTTTTTTTATGGATGTCGCCATATGTACATTTTACTAAGCAACGAATGAAAATTTGATTTGAGTAATGGAAGGAAATTAATAAGAAATAATTATTATTTAGAATTGTGCCAAACTATGGATCCATTATTTCAGGCAATTAGTTTATTTCATCGTCGTCAATATGAATCATGTGTTGAAATAACAACTCGTGTATTGGAAAAAAATCCTAATGATCAAGTAAATCAATTATGAGACTGTTCGGAAATATTCGAGTCATACGTATGAATAAAATTTTCGATTTAATTTTTGATTGCACAGTTGTTTACACATTTAATTAGACTTACAAGAGAATTTTTTCAATTGATTAATCGAACTGAAAATTATCGACCATGAGAAATCTCATTAGGTTCTGCATATGCTGGTTTTCCAGATGAACAAACTTTTCATCAAAAAAAAATTCTTTTCTGATCCGTCTAGATTATAGAGCATATCGAATTACATAGAACTCAATTTTGAAAAACACGAAAGATTGTTCTTTTATAGACAACTCGATATGTTCTATAACCTGAGTAGATCTAAGATGATTTTGGCAAAAATATTTGCTAGAAGCCAGACAATGGCTGACGATGAAATCTCTTCTTGTGTCAAATCGCTTTTCAACTGATACGATGTTCATTTGATGAGTAATAGAAAAATTCTACAATGGTTTCCTTTTTTGGACTTTTGTTCTCGAGATGCTGAAAGTTTGTTGAGTTTTTCAATAAAAAGCTGTGGTCATGTGGAAAATCGAATTTCGACTTCAAACTTCTTAATGAGATTAGTTCATTGAGTGGGTTGTAACTTTTCTAGTAATTGCATTAAGGAATTTGAAGTCGATGGTCGATTTTCAACGTGACCACAGCTTTCTATTGAAAAATACAGTAAAATTTCGGTATTTCGAGAACGAAAGCTCTGAAAACTAAATGATTCTAATCTTGTCTATTACTCGTCAAATGAACATCGTTTTGATCGAAAAGCAAGTTGATACCTGAAGAGGTTCTCTCGTCAGCTCTCATAAAAAATGTGAAGTTTCTATATTGTAGGAGAAGAGTATACTTCCTTTTCGACTTCAAACGGAGGTTGAGCCTCTTCTCTGAAAGTTTTTTTTCTAGCTCTACCACTAAATAGACTGTCGATATTCACAAAGACTATATGGATTTTGCATTTGAAAGTGAGGTTATTTTACTTGCTATAAATTTCTCTTATGAAGGCAGCGCGCCGAAAATATTATCTTTGATCACAATAGAAAGGTTGAAAGTCTTACCTGATCACGTTATTTCTGTGCAGTTCCTGTATATATATATATGTGCCTATGTGTATATTATAATCATTTATTCTATGTCGTGAATCAATCAAAGACTTGTAGAAATAATCATTTGAAAGTTTAGGTAGCATGGTTATTGAAAATGCGTGCATTAACAGAACAATTATATGTTGATGAAACTGAAGTAGCTGATGAAGGTCTTGCTGATATGTTAGATGAAAATGCATTTCATCAAACACCTATGCCTGGTACATCAATAAGACAAGCAACAGCTAATCCAAATACAGGATTAAATGGACCAAGTCCAGCAATGAGACCAATGACTATGTCTGGTCGACCAATAACTGGTATGCTTCGATTGAATACACAATCGACACAAACTGGTAAAACTATGGAAAATGTATTAAAAACTGCTCGTACAGCAGCTACATCAAGACCAGTTACAACAGCTACAGGTCGTTTTGTTCGACTTGGAACAGTGAGTAATTAAAAAAAAAAAAAAGAATTTCATAATTCGAAGTGAATTTTTCAAAAAGCGAAAAAGAAAATCAAGAAAACATTAAAAATTATTTTAAGTCGTTAGCTGGTGTTAAATTAATTCCAAATTTAATTGGTGTATTATTTTGTTCATTATCACCACAAATACATCGACAATTAAGACGATATTCAGGCAAATTAATATATTCTTGAATATGACGTAAAAATTCTAATGAACCATTTTGACATTTTGAAATTTCTTTACTTGCATCACAACAACATTTACAATCAATAAATGATACATTAAAATGATCTTTTAAATAACCATTTAATATTTTTGATGTTTCTTGATTATGATCATTTGTAGATGTTTGTTGTTGAGATGAAGATATATTTGTTGAATTTGATATATAACTCATAATCAATTAAAATAAAAATATGAAAAGAATTTTACGCGCGTGAAATTTTTATTTTTATTTAGGCTTCAATGTTAAGTACACCTGATGGACCATTTATTCAAGTAGGTCGACTTAATCTACCTAAATATGCACAAAATCAAGGTATAGCTCGATCACTTTTTGAACATTTATTTTATCATGCAAATGATGTTAGAACGGTATGAATTTAAAAATGAAAAATTACAATTTTTAATTATTATGTTTATTAAAGGCACTTCAATTAGCTACACATGCTAATGAAATAACACAAAATAAAGATTGGTGGTGGTTAGTACAATTGGGTAAATGTCATCATCGGTAAGTATATATTTTCTTTATTAAATATAAAAACTTAATTTAGATCGTTTTTAGTTTAGATATGTTTCGTGATAGTGAAAAACACTATCTTCTTTCATTAAATATTCAACCTATGGTTGATACATATTTATATTTAGCTAAAGTTTATCTTCGACTTGATCAACCATTACTTGCTATTAGTAAACTACAAGAAGGTTTAGAAAAATTTCCATATGAACCATATTTAGTTCAAGCTATTGCACGTATTTTTGAAGTTCGTCAAAAATTCACTAAAAAAAAAATAACTAATTTTTTCCCTTGAAAATTTTACATTCATAGGGTCTTAATGATATGTCACAAAGTATAGAATATTATCGACAAGTACTAAAATTAAATAATACAAATATTGAAGCAATAGCATGTATAGCAGCAAATCATTTTTATAATGATCAACCTGAAATTTCATTAAAATATTATCGTCGTCTTTTACAAATGGGTGTAACAACATCATCGATATTTACAAATATAGCATTATGTTGTTTTCATGCACAACAATATGATATGATTGTTACTTGTTTTTTAAAAGCTTTAGCAAATGCAACTATAGATGAAGAACAAGCAGATATTTGGTATAATATTGGTGAAATGGCATTAGTATATATATATATATCTAATTTTTATTATAATTGTATTTCTTAATTGAATATATTTACTTTTAGTATACAACAGATATACATTTTGCAATACAATGTTTTCGTTTAGCACTTGTTTATAATAATGATCATGCGGAAGCATATAATAATTTAGGTCTAGTGGAATTACAAAGAGAAAATCATGAAATAGTACAAGCATCTTATTTTTAAATATAAAATTAAAACTAATCGTTTGTTTTTCTTTTTTATTTATTTAGGGTCGAAGTTATTTACAAACAGCTCAAAGTCTTGCACCACATATGTTTGAACCATATTATAATTTGGCTAAATCAATGTATCAAGTAAGCAAAAAAAAAAATCTTTATTTTTAAATAAAAAATATTTGTTTTTTTGTTTTAGCAAGGTGATTTACAAAGTAGTTTTCGTGCAATCAAAAGTTCACTTGATATATACAAAAATCATTCAGATTCAAAACAAATTTTTGATGAACTTAAAAAAATGTTTTCAGAACTTTAAAATATTTGTTGTATGTCAAATTATTGTTTTAGTAATAAATGTAAACATTATTAGTATTATGTAGATATTCATATATATATATATATATATAATCAAATAAAATAAAAAATAATTTAATATTTTCAAATTTATTTTTATCCCGAGTATGTTGCTATAAAACTAAATAATTAGATCATGAAATCAGAAAGAGAATCGATTATATTCATTAGAAACATATTGATATTTGTTAAAGTTCTCTAAGTAAAA
>CAJNOL010000233.1:0-35229 GCA_905250125.1 Rotaria sordida
TGTTTTTTTGATTTATTGATTGTATAGTATAACGTTTCAAATGATCTGTAGACGTTGATCTCATAGCTTATGATTCAAATACATAGTGTATAATGAAGGTAGCTGCTGCGACTGAGTACTTTCAGCTCTGTCTGAAAGAATATTGAAATACACTGTGACATGGACTGTATGGAAAACTATTGAATTTTTGAAAGTGCTTTTGGACAGCATCCTAAATTGTAAGATAGTCTCATTCTTCTATATTAGAGACTGATTGATCTTGTCTTACTCCGTCCAAAGATCTTTTAGTTTCATTTTATTTAGTCAGCAATCCCCTACAGATTTTTCAAAAATTAATGAATTCATTTTAAATCCTTAAGAAAAATACATCTGTATTCTTATAATCTTAGTTATCAGTAAGTAAAGAATATCAAGAACTAAAACTTTTATTTATTTTATTCTATATCGAGTATATTGTAAATATTAAATTTAATTCAAAAACATAAGTTTTTGACATGTTTGACTTTAATAAGTGAAGTATAATCTTAAGATTCATTCAATATATGTATGGCATTCGAATCATTTGAAGATAAGATATGTTGTGTTATTTTTAGTGAACAAAAAAAAAAAAGATTGTTATCATTTCTATCTATCAGTTTGAAAAACTAATTTCTTTGTTCTTATCATGTTATTTTTATTGCATGATAATAAAACAACCGAACGAGAAAAGAAAACTGGCTGATTCTTTTTCAAGACTAAAGTTAAATAATCAAATTTTGTCTATTTATTATGTTTTATTTTTCCGTATTAGAACATGGTCAATGAAATTCACTAGAACAATATAGACCCGTTTTCAAGGTGACAATATCGTAGTAAGTTTTCTTTTTTTTGACCAATAATAACAAACAAAAAGTCTTCTACGAATACAGACATCGAACATAAGCACCATCTACTTTTGGAAAACTTCAAATCTTCATTTGAAATAAATATTAAACAGAATGCTATTGAAGATTATTGGATTTTGAACAATGTCAAAAGATGATACTATTATAATTCACCAAAGTCATGCTGCATGAATTTTCGTTGTTCTATGATTTTTTGAAATTATGCAATTACTTTTTCTTCAATATATCAAGGAGGCTGCATTGATGTCTTGGTTTAAAATTCATACTATTTATTTAGCAGCAAAAAAGATAAATTCTAAGGATTGTTTGTATTCTGATATATACGTAATGGAATTATCATTTATAGAACAATGTCAATAAACTTTCAAGAAGACAGTTTTAAATTTGAAGTACAGAGTACCCGAAAAGTCCGTCGTGAAAAGAAAGATGGATATTTATTAAGCAGTTCGAGCGATTTACAAGCTTTTTTTTGTTGTAATACGTATAAATGAAAAGCAGCTTCGTTTAAAGAAAACGAATTAATTTTGATACTATCTTGTGAATCTTCTCTGTGAAGTTGTTGGAATGACTTTATTAGAAGGTATCCAGTCAGAATTCGACAGCCTGTTGCAACAGTCAGAAACACTCAGTAACGGAGCATTTTTACAAACACTTTGAATTTCCTCGATCTGTGATTTGTGAAGGTCTTTCAGAGTGTTATTGATTTGCTACTGTACAAGTTTCACAAAAGCATTGAAAAGTATCTCTAGTGCAATCTACGTCTGATACTTATATGTCAAATGCGACTTACATTTTTCATTTCACAATTGTAAATAGCTCAAATTTGACCACTAATAAAACTATCTGTATTTTAATATTTGTAAGCACAGATATTTATCTGGAAATCACTTTCTCATCAAAAGCTACTATTATTCGATCCAAAGTGAGCGATGTCTGGGTCATCGATTGGTATAGAACTCATTAAGACGAAAGATGTTTTTTTTACAGGTACTTTTGGATGAACACGTTTTTCTTTGAGTATTTTCATCAATTTTCACAACAATCTCTACTCAAAATATGTCAAAGCGTGGCTCAAATCACCCTTTTTTCACTATAAAATAAACATTTGTATTTCTAAAATCCGCTTAGAATAAGAGGTTGACAGAACATGAAATATGTGATCATTTTATAGTAAAAATAGGGTAATTTGAGCTACATTTTGACATAATATGAGTTGATATTATTGGAAGAATCGATGAAAATACTCAAAGACAAAAGTGTTAATCTAAAAGTACTTATAAAAAAACATCTTTCGTCTTAATGAGTTCTGTACCGATCGATGACTTAGACGTCGCTCATTCGAGTGATGAAAGCTGCCGCTATCTATATCGTTCCGATCAAAAGCTATTCGCAAAATGGTAACCTACCTTTTATTTTGGATCGGATAATAGAATATGGGTTATCAATCATATTCGGAATCAGCATGGTCGATACGTTATAACCCAGTAGCTTTCATTTAAAAAGCGACTGATCAGTCGATTATCTAAAGAAAAGCAATCATTAACTTCAATGATCTCAATTCATTTTTCATTTCAAATTCAAATAAAAATAGTAAATTGAATCATTTTTATTCTTTTTTAAGAAATTCAAAGAGAACTATGCAAATATTACAAATAGAAAATGAACAATATGTGATATAAAACCGTATAAGAATTTTGTAAATGTTGTTTATTTCATTAGATCTTGTTGTAAATTTCTATTTGGAATAAGTATGCATCATTTTTCATTTATTTATACAGTAATTTCATTTTTCTCTAAAGGTTTCAATTATCCAATTCCTCACTCACATCTTGAGACTTGATTCAAACTTTGAGAAATCAAACTCATTTCTATTGACATACTCATCACAATTGATTGTAAATCGGTAGGATATGATAGAAGAGTTACAAATATGAATCGTTACAGTATTTATAACTATCATGACAATTGTTATGTTGCACTATCATCTGACAAGTTAATCGTACCAGTAGCCTGTTATAGGTACCTATTGTTTGGTCTGACCAAAATTTGATTGGCTTGTTTTATTAATACAATCATTTATATAGTCTATTAATCTCAAAGTCTCTTAATATAACCATTCTGTTGGCTTAGCAATGCTACTATTTAACCTGTATCAAGTCTGTGACACAGCATGTATTCAGCTATACCTACCTAGAGCAAAATGCGACTACCAGAAAGATAGTATTATAACTTCACAATAGCGAACATCTATGGATCAATCCGATCTTCGAAATCTGAATACAACGCTGACATATTATTTGATTAGTATTTTTTTTTGTGTTAGTATTGACATCCTTAGTATGAATTGAATACTAGGAAGTACATGAATCAGAGGTAAGTAACTCCGAATTGAACTTGCCGGTCTCAGACATAAATTGCCAAATATTATGCTATTAGACAGAACATAAAATCTTAATAGTTATGAACTAAAGAAAAATTTCGATATCTATTAATATGTTTTCAATTTATGATAAATGTTAATTTTATTTAATATTCTTTTATTGTCAGACAATAATTTGTACTATTTTGAGATTGAATGAATTCTAATTGTGTTACCTTAACGAATAAATCTCAATTATAGTTTATTCTAAATATTAATGAATATAAGTAGATTTTTCTTTTTGTTTCTAATCATTCATCAATTTGTTATAAGGCGTTTTCTTCAATATGATTGCGTTCTATGCTTGGTTATTGATTTTAGACTCTAATGACTGGTAAAGTCGGTACATATATCTATGTATACTTTCGTGATTAAGAAGCTTAACATCGTTAGTTGCACATATATGTGCGTGTTCGTTCATTTTTTGTCAATTAAAAAAAAGAAACGAAAAGTGAACGGACACGATCGTATGTTTTGCTGAAAAAAAAAAGAAAAGTTTTTTTTTCTTCTTTTTTTTCTTCCGCTAAATTATAGTTTCTTTTTTCTTTCTTTCTTTCGAAATGTATACGTACATATTTTTTTAGATCATTTTATAAACTTAGTATTGATAATGAAGAGTTTGTCGTATAAGCGAAGTAAATGAAGTGTGTTAAGGAAGAAATCACTAGTGAGTAGACGACAACGATCGATAATCTTATTTTAGTCGGTTGTTAGAAAAAAAAAAAAGAAAATTCTCAATATCCGGAGAAAGACATCTTACCATATGTAACAAACTCGATTTATTCTTTTTTTTTTCTTTTTGCTCGTCATTACAAATCAACTTAATGTTTGTACTGGTAGTACTTTTATTTTTGAATAAACTGTAAATGTAAGTGTTATTTGTTTTTTTTTTAAGCACAAAAAAGCAGCATAAATGTATTCATCGCATGTCCTTGATTAGATATACATTGAACTATTAAGGCACGTGGTTATGAATACTATTATGTTAGCTGATAAACTTCGATCATTTTTTTTTTGTTTTCAAGACGGAGAAAAAAACAAGAAATTTAATACAAGGAGACAAAAAGAAAACGAAAGAAAGATATTTAATCTTGAATAAAATTAAGAAATAATTGAACAATATCTGTAATTCGTTGTATTTGATTATCATTATTATCAACAGTCCAATTAATATAAGCAAACTCCTTTTGTAATTCATTAATTACACATTTTAATTTGTCATATTTATGTTTATGTGATAATATATACTTTAATATATATGGACATGCAAGATAACCATGTCTAACTTGTTTAATAAATATATCCGTTTTAACAGACCGTTTTAATCGATTCATTTGTTCAACAAAACCTAATGGTCGATCTGAACTATACTGATATATTAAACGTTTAAATAAATAACGACGTTTTTCTTCATCATCTTCACTTTCGTCAAATTGTCGATTTATTTGTTGCATTTCAGCTTGACCAATATTTTTATCATAATCACATAATTTACATGTACATTCATCAATATAATATTCACGTAAACGAAGTGTACGATCTATATAAGAACTATAAACAGATGGTAAATAACATATTGTCATTTCTTCACCAGTTTCAATTGGTTTAAGAACACTAAGAAAACATAAATGATTAATGATAATATAAAAACAATTTGGTAAACATGAATGATTGAATCGAGCTAATTTTGGCCATAAACCACTACCAATAACATTTCGTTCAAAAAGTTCTAATAAAACTTTATATGGAAGAAGATAATAATCTTCATCATCAGATTTCTTTCTTAATGGTTGTTGACGTAATGGTGTTAGATGAGATAATTTTTCGATGAATTTTTTAGGATCAATTAGTATATGCATTTCAAATTGTCTTAAAAGTTCAAGAACTGATTGTCGAAGATATTTACCAGCACTTGTTCCATCTTCATCTGTATTTCGATGTTCATGCTTTTGTGTTAAAGAAAAAGTAACTAAACGTGATTGACTATCGACAAGTGTTTCATTTGATTTCGAGTGAACATATGCAAATGGTTGTTCGACTAATAATAATGTACCCGGTTTTAAAGGACATAAAGCAAATATACCATAACCTTTTTCCTACAAAAAAATATGAATTTATTATTGAAATAAGGAAATTTTTAACTTCAAAAAAAAAAACAAAAAAGAAACGATCAGTTTTTTTTGTCAGCATGCGAATTGATATTTTTATCTTCCTTTCAGTCACACTTTCACTAGAAAAATTTTCTTACGAAAATCCTTTTTTTTTATATATTCGTCGATCCTATTTATGATGAATATAATGATGTATTCAATTATACAAAAAAAAAACCTAAAAATATTTTACCAATTTTTCACATTGTCGAAATTCATAAACATTTTCTCGTTCAAATTCTGCACAAAATTCATCCGATCGTCTTGTTCGTCCTGTCATTAAATCAAACATATCATAATTTCCTTTTGCTTCATTTTCTAAACGTGGTATATCACAATCAAGTATACGTCGAAAACGATCAACAATTTCATTAGATGTTGATGAAACATCTTGTGTATATTCAACTAATGAATGTATAGATAATTTAGCTTGATCATATAATTGTAAACCAATTAATGCACGTAATTTTCGATAATGTACTTTCCATGTAAATGTTATATCGATTTTATCTTCAGTTGAATTATTTTTACATATATCTAATATACGTTCACAATCAGTAAGAGCTAAATGTGGTAATTGACTTTGTAAATAACATTCAGCACGATTACTTAATATACGAGTATCATTTGGACTTTTATCCAAACCAAGAGAATAATATTCAATAGCGCCATTAATATCATGATTATGAAAGCATTTGTTACCTAAAAATAATAGATGATTAGAAATTTTTTATAGAATATATATATTTATAAAGAAAAACTTAAATAGATTTAAAGAAAAAAATTATTTTTTTTCATAACTGAATATGAAAGATGTACAAGATCAAGTTTCTTGTTCTTTTTTTTCTTTTAGGTTTTATCTTCATGTCATTATTTGAATTATTTTAATGTAATATATATATATATATATGGCAAAAATTTTCTTACCTAGATCACGTAATTTATCAGCATCCATTTGCTCAATCTCTTTTTCATAATCAGTAAACCACATTTCAAGTTTTGGATTATCTACACGTAACATTAATAAACCATCTGCAGCCATTTTAATAAATGGTTGTCCAACAATAAAATGTCTCTCACGTTTTATTCGATTTCGTATATGTTCCATAGATTGATCAGCTAATATAGTATACCAATTATATATAGATAAACGTATAACACTTCCATTTTCATCTTCAACTATAGATTGAATAGATCTTGGTGTTACAAATGGATCAACAATTGAATGTAAAGAAATCATTGAACCTTTATGTACACGATTAATTTTTGTTTCTTTGAGGTTAATACGTGTCATAGACATAAGACGATTATAAATTTGTTGTTTAGAAAGAAATGGTAATGAACGATATTTTAATTGTACATCAAATGTATATGGTATAACATTATAATCCTCAAGTGTTAATGCTTTAATATAACGTTCAAAAGATAAAATTAATTCTTTTCTTGAACATATTTCATGAAATGGACGAGAATTTAATTCCGTACCATAGATTCCTGTTGGTGCTGCAAGTAAACGATCAACAATATGAAATGGTGATGTACTTTTTTCTTCAGATGATGATGAACGTTGTGATATAGCTGTTAAACGTCGTGCAGTTCGAGCAGCTTTTTTATTATTTTGACATTGTCGAGCAAAATAAAATGCTAAATTTGTCATATCAATATTTGGTAATAGTTGTGATAGATCAGCAAATTTTAATAATTGCCGTCGATGTTCTTCACAACATATATGTGTTGGTATGTCGAAGTTCGCCGATTCATTTTGTTTAATTCTATAGAATAAAATTTATTTGTAAAAGAAAATATGACTTTTTTTTTTTTTTTTTTTTTTTAAAATAATATTTAATGAATTAAAACTAAGATTGAAATAAAGATGTTCTTTCTATATTTTAATAATCATTTTCGATAAACGACAAAAAATAAAACAATAATAATTTATAGACATACCTATGAAGCATTATTTGTCAAATAATTAATAATAAAATGATTTTTGTTTTTCAACAACTAATTATTTATTCTTGAATCAAACAATGCTCTCCTTATCTTCTATAGAGTATCTATAGCAACTACACTACACCGATGTTGGAAGAAATGAAGTCGGAACAGTTTATAATATCTTATAAATTTGTCACAGAAAATGGAAAGTGAAAGAACGAAAAAAAGAAGAACATATGCAATTGGTTATAGAAAATACCGACTCATAAATCGAGACACGAATAGATGCCCCCAATTCGAATGAATGAAAATACTTCGATTTTGTTTTTATTTTTAATTGATTAAAAACTTGTCTATACTTTTAATATATTCTAATATGTAGATATTGTTTGTTAGGTTGTTTGTCTTTTTCTTGTTGAGTTATCAATCTTTCAAGTGTTATTTGTAATTTAAAATAAAAAATGTCACAATAAATCAACCTTTTAAGATCTACTAAAGATGTCACTACACATGATTTTAAATATTTTTTTTTGTTTCAAAATTTCTTTTGCTTAACAGTTACTGTCGCATCCACAGATGAATCTAGAACATGCTAGAATCGAATATAGACGATTCTCTGGATTCTATATGGACGTGTTACTCATTGCATCATTCAAAAAACAGAACAAAGTCATTTTATGAGTAACGAAGCTGGCATACAACGTCACGTTTCTTGGATTAATAATTATTATTTCATATGCTTGATATCTTCAGGTATGAGCAATATTTATTTTTGTCTCAGAGTTAAATATATATATGAAGAAATTTGAAAATTAACACGTTGTTTCTTTTAAATAATTCATTGTTTGCAAGATGAAACATTTCAATGAAAAAGAAAACATTATGATTAATATTATAGCCAAATAGTATCAATCCTAATGGAAATATAATTTTCCTTTTAATTATTAAATCTAATTAAAATAAATAATGATAATTACAGAGATAATTTTTTTTGTAATGCTAATAATCATTAATTTTTTAATGAAGCATTATCTTATGTATCTCTAGAATATAAATGCTTTATTGAATATTTATCTAAATGTGCTTGAAAGAGTTTACATAATCTAATAAATATTGAAAATATTTAATTGTTATGGAATTAGGAAAAATTTTCTTTATATATCCGAATATATTGTATTATGACATTCTTTAATGATGTCATAAGCTTCATGACTCATATACAATGTGAGAAAAATACTAAGTGAATTAGTCATCGATGTTTTTTTACTTTGTTCTTTAATAGTATTGAGTACTCCATGAATAATGAAACATTCGGTATATTGACTAATTTTTTCGTTTAAACCTGATTGTTTTTTTCCAACAGATGCATTGCCAAATTCTCTACGAAAACTTAATCAGATTTATTTCTGTTTAGGAGAGAAATCAACTGAAAAATACTCAACATATAGAAGCAGACTCATTTGATAAATCGAAAAACACTTCTGCTCAAATATTTTTATTGCGGTAAGTAATAAAAAGAAAAGAAAGTATATACATATTATAACCCTTGAAAAAATTCTATCAACTACATACAGAAATAGAATGTGTTGTATTCAGGCTGCTAACTATTCATTCCCCATTTCGTTCTGCACATATAGCTACATATGACTAATTCAATTAAACATAATGAGCTTATATCTTTTTTTCTAAATTATTTATTGGTTGCGAACATACCTAGAGATCAATCGAACTCAAGACAGTTAGATCTCAAGATCTGATCGTCTTGAGCTCTAAGAATAGATATCGCTAATTCAACTGAAACTTGAAAAATAGTAATTATTTTTTTCTGCAAAAAAAAATAACGAATGTGCTGAAGACTGGATTCGAACCACGTTTTCAAAATGTGTCGTACATTGTGTTGCAAACTGTAATATATTTTATTTTAGTGAGCAGTATTAGTTGAGTAAATAGGAAAGCAATCTTAGAGACTTGCATTGAGTTCTTAATTGTATGACGACAACGATCATACTTCAACTTTGCTCAAAAATATTTTCATTCTTTTGTTTCGTTGTCTCTAGAATCGTTTAAAATACACTAAAGTTTGTCAAGTAAAATAAGTTAAAAATTTTGTATATTTTTATATATTTAATATCGTTCATTTAATTTCTCTCCTCAATAGAAATAAGCCTGATTAAGTTTTTGTAGAAAATTTGACTATGCATTTTCTAAAAAAAAAGTAGTTGGTACAATCTCTGCGAGATTAAAATGTGAAATGTCATGAAGCTGTTGGCATTGTAACAAAGCATATGTGATAACTATCACCAATATACCAATCGGTATAATATGCGTTATAACGATGTTGTTTTTTTGAATGTTATATCAGAACGAATGAATATCTTTGAAGTCTGTCAAAGTTATCAGAATTGAATCGTTGCCCATGTATTCTGATAACATTGATGAGTCTGAATCGCCTGTGCCAATTAGAGAGCCGAAATTGAGTCCCGTTATTAGATAACTTTTCATTTTCGATGATGCGGCAAAAGTTTTTATTAGTCAAATATATTCTGAAACTGTATTCTTCTCGATTAGTTTGAATTCTTTCTAATAAATAATTCAAATTTACGTAGAAAATATTCTTTGCAATCGTTGATAGCTGAAACCTTAAATTGTAAGCGCTACTGCCGATAGTGCGAACAAACACGCGATATAGAAGGAGATTAATCAACAGATGTTTCGGTTTGTGGATTTCTCGCTTCAGTCAATGCATGTCGATGGTGAAAGATATTAATCGTAATATATTGCAATAAGTGTGAAACAAATGTAAGAACAATTATCATATTAAAACAGTAGTGGACTTTGATCTCACGGTTATGTCTGTAGTGGTCGAGAACAGTTGCTCAGATGTCTATCAAATACTCTTTTCATAGAGAATTTGATAATGGATCTTCTGTTTAAGAATTGAAAATAAAAATACTGAGAGATTCGTTATTTTATGGACCATGTATAAATTATTTAATAACATCTAATCGTATAAATACTCATAATAAATATGAATCAATCTTTTCGAATTTATTTTTTAATAGTTAATAATATTAATATTTTTATAATTACTGTATTATATTAGATTTTTGATTTAAATCTTTCGTTTTTAAATGAATATTTATTCGTGATTATAAGTATAAGTTTAATTTCAATACAATGCGTGATTTCATGTAAAAATGAAAAATAACCTTGACAAATCAGTAAGAAGATAAGCGGACAAATAGGTGAAAAAGTCTTTCAGATAATGTTCCATAATCATTTGGTTGAATGCCACGAGTGAGAATATATGACCATCTTGGTTTTTTCTGTAGAGTAGGTAAATGATGAGATTTTTTTTCATTTTCACATGAGTTTGTAGAAGACTATTTAGCAAGAGAGAAAAAGCGAGATTGCAGTACTCCAAAACATGACGAAGTACGTACTCCATTCATACGTTGAAATACTGAAGTATTGCTTTTTTCCCTTGCTATTTAGACAATGCTCAAAATTATCCCAAACGAAAAGTGTCTAAAATGTTGACAATCAAATTGTTTTATAAATGTCTTCTATTGAAATATTTAGGAAACAATTTGATTATTAATATTTTAGACACTTTTCGTTTGTGACAATTGTGATCATTGTCTTTTGGATTAGAGCAAGTTTAATGAACTTTCTGCTGAGTAAATATTGAAAAGTGAATAAGCGAAAAAGAAAAAAGAAAAAAAAAACCCAAAATCTTTCCCAAATCATGTATATATGCGGACGAACGCTTTCACCGCAGCCCTACAAATCGGACACGTTTTCAAACTGTGACCGCATGCTACACAGCTCGTTAAATGACCACATGGTAAACATGCAACTTGACGTTCTGTGTTCAAACATAGAAGACAAGGAGTTGACTCTTCTATAAATAAAAAAAACAAAAGAAATTATTAAACAAGATAATTCATTATTCGATAAATATTTAGACCTGTCTTCGGCATTAATTTTGGACCTGGTGCAACTGTTGTAATAATTTTCGGCGGTTCCGTTTCTTTAAAATGAGAAGACATATAAGAATTAAAAAGAAATATAAGAAATACTTTGAACTGGTAATGTTTGTTTAGTATCACTTTGTCGAAATCCGATGCCTCGTGCTTGTTCCTCAATATATTTTTTCATCCAGTTTTGCGGAATAAGTATATTGTTCTCATTTCCATTGATCAATTTAACTTGTTTATCGAGAATAAGACATGCGACACGAAGGTCAACATCACTTTTAAAATCATCCTCTATAAAACAACATATAAATTATAAATTTCATTGTTTCATATTAATTAATGCGGTGCGAAGTACAGCATTTGTGTATTCCTTCGCGAGTTTTCTTCTTTCCTACTTTCCATATGTACGCATCAAAAGTAGTCATTTTGTGTTGCTATGATCTCGAGAAGTAAAAATCCGAAAATAGTCGTTGAAATGTGAGATCCCAGTGTCTAGTTCGAACCGATAATATCTCTTGAGTTCATCCCCAAAGCACCTTCAGGTTTCTCACAAATCGCTTCCAAAAATAATCAATTATTGAGGACTTCGGCTTTTTTTTTGTTTTGTGATAATTAAAACGAAAACGAAGAGAAAAGTTAGATGTCATTATCTTTCTTCGTGTGTCAAAGAGCTCTAACCACAGCTGATTGTAAATAATGAATCATAGAGATAATTAAACGATCAATCGAAATCGTCATTCAGAAAAGTATTTATAGGCTTTCGTAGAGTTTTCATGACGATGAATTTTATTATGGTGCTTTTCAATTTTCTCGTGACTAATCTCAGCTGACTCGTGAAAAAGTAATTTTTCGAATTTGAATGATACAGAAGTATCTATGTTCAGTAGTCTGTACACAATTCAACTGTAAATGACGATTCCTATTAACTTGACAATCGAATTTTCGTTTTCCACGAAATATTGTTTTTTCAAAAACTCGAGAGATTCGTGCTTCGCACCGCATTTCCTATTCGAGTCGAAACTCGAATACCATCTAGTTTACTTTTAAAACGAAGCTGCATTTCATAAACTTTTCTGAAGAAAAAAACAAATTGAAAAAATTATAACAAATCAATTTTTATTAAAATATCTAAAATTACCGAATAATTGCCATACTATAGCCTTCTTGTCGAAGTTTTTCAACAACTGGTAAATCAAGACGCGCTTTGACCATTCGATCAATTTCATCATTTGTCCATGGACTATATTGTGAAGTCTCACTAGTATTACTGTCTTGTAAATTTTGTTGTGCTTAATTTTAAAAAAAAGCAAAGAAATAGGTTTTTTTTATTTACTTTTTTTTTTTACATACCACGTAATTCACGATTTTTACGTTGTATAGCTTGGTAAAGATTCTCACCGATAAACTGTCGAATATACGCACATTGTGGAAACCAACGTGCGTGTTCAATTTTCGGATCATCCGAAGCTTGCCAATTTCGTAATGCACCATTACAATAAAAGCATCGGACAACAGTGTTATCACCTAAAGAAGGCAAAAAAAAAAATTAAAACTATAATGAAATTCGATATTTTTAAATAATATCGAACCTGTATAAAAAAATCCTGCATCAACGAAAGATTCAATGGATGGTAATGCTGTTTGCTCGGTTGCAGGCCAATTCTCAAATGTTTGATGCCTACGAAAAACTGCTGCATAGTCAGCATGTACAGCTCCAACAATAGTCTGACTATTAGGTACATCATTCGTCGCCGGAATAGGTACAGGTACTTGTCTTTGATTGTTAGTCCCTTTCTGTTCATTTGAACGAACAAAAAAACATTGAGGAGATTTAAGCCGATGAATCTCATAAGGTCTATCGGTTTCATTCCAATTGTGAAACATTGCATCGCAGTGAATACAAATTACCCGGTCTGCTATATTAGTATACCACCAGCCTGCGTATGTCATTTCTTGAGCACTTGGTGTTATTGATGGCCAATTTGATAATGTATACGTTCGAGCCTTGTCCATTGTTTCAGTTGATAACGAAAAAACGAATGGATTCTCAATGCCTTTCTTGTTCATATCTCCAATATCACCACCACCATGATCCTTGTAGCTTCGCATATCCGAGTTCGCAACATGAGTACGTGCAATGGGTGACTTGATAATTGATATTGATTGATCTAAATATATAGATAGAAAGACAAAGATAATTATTCTATTCTTTGTTTTCGTGTCCAAAATGAAGTATCTGCCAAACTGGATCGTAACTTCATTAAGAATCATATTAGGATTTCTTGTTCGATTGTAATCATATAGTTATCCACATATGCAAGTCTCTAGATGATTAAAATGATATTAATATAAACTCATATGATTACTTAAGAATGAAAAGACTAGAGCTCATTTTTTAATTTGATAATATCTAGTCTTCAAAATTTTTTTTTATTCTCAAAGATATCATATCACTTTATTATTAATGTAACATTTTAATAATCTATTTCAATGAATTGAATTCATTTTACAAATCGTTGGAATAATGAATCCTATTTTTTATTGATAACAAATGAACTGACTTTCAATTAATCAACAAAACCAAGTAATATTAGTTTGATACATATATATTCTACAGCATGTTTCAAAAGTTATGATCATTTTATAAATACCTATAACTTCACTACAAATCAAACTTAATTCAAAATCCTTTTTTTCTCTATTTGAAAGAGGCTTTGGCTACAATACGAACATTAGACCCTTTTCGATATCAACAAGTGTGTATTGAGCTCGAGTTCTGGTTCAGTATTCGGGACAAGGCGGAAGAATCTTATTCGAAGCCATTCGAATGGCTGCGAATGGTTAGAAATGGCTCGAAATAGGGGTGGACCAGCTCTTCTAATTGGAGAAATTCCATGCATACTGCAGCACTGGAGTTTTTTCCTTAATCTGTGACCTGGTAATTAATACACAGACACTCGACATAATGTATATAGATGGTTCATCCCCGGTTCAAAATGACTCGAAATGGCTCGAAATGACTGAAAGTGGCTCGGAACTACTGGGAATAGCTCAGAATGATTGACAATGGCTCGAAATGACTGGCAATGACTCAGAATGACTGACAATGGCTCGGAATGACTGACAATGGCTTGGAATGACTGGTAAGGATTCAGAATGGCTTGGAATGTCTAGAAATGTTCGAATGGGATTTTTCCCTTTAGTTCGAGACCTATCCAACCAATTCTGACAGTATCAAGTAGTTGAATGATCCTCCAAGCGTTGAGCAATAAGGTCAGTTTTTGGATCATTTATTTCACTGTATGTACATCTACCATAATCAATCTTGGCATCCTTTCTATAAGCTTACTTCTATTTGCTTTTATTAGTCAGCTGGAAAAATGACTGCAATTAACAAAAACCCTAACTCGCGAGTTCGGTGCATGCCTGAATACGAAAAACATAAATGGAACCGGTACTGGCAACCGGTCCATCCAGTCCGATTTGACCTTTTTCTACCCTTATCGGCGCCGATCGTGAGAAAACCAGATCGGACTCATCAATAACGACAAACATTATGTAACAGTTATGTTTAATATTGACACGGCTATCTATTACTATTAGGGACTTCAACTAATGCAAATCTTTGATGAATATTTTTCAATGTTTTTTTTAAAATATTCAGTCAGTGGTGTATTTCTTCAAAATAGATCGTCCGTATCTCTAAGAAAACTGGAATAACCGTAGAAATGAATGCGTCAAACCATTTTATACGATACTTTAATTTTAAATTCGGTGGTCTTGTTTGTTTTTCGTGGGAATATATATATTAGACGAACAGTTTATAAAGTTATGTGGAAAGATTTGAATAATCATAAGCCTATGATAACGTTAAGAATTTGTGTACATATTTTAAAAAACACTTCCGTACATCCGTTTTTGGCATTAAATATAGCCTAATTCTCGTTCTGTAGACAAAATTGTTACCTTGTCTACAATGTTGATGACCTTCGTCGTTAGAAATAAAAACTAATTAATCTCGTCGTTCAAATAGAACGTAACGTGTTGGACTAAATTTGATGAATAGTAGAGTTATAGATATTGCTAAAATGATCATAACTTTCGAAACATTCCGTAGATTCGTAGGCAGACAAAAAACGTAGTAATATACCATTTTTTGAAAATATTTCATGTTGATCTAGAACAAACGGACAATCAGGTCGCCGATTGATATGTTCTTGCTTGGGATCCATCCCTCTTTTCCAGTTATCAATTTCAAGTCCACATGCGTCACATTGTACTTTATCGCCTTTTCCCGTATATGAAAATCCAACTTTAGCGAGTACAGCAGGTGAAACATTAGATTGAGTATTGGTTCTCCATTGTCGAAAAGTTGCTAAACGACATAGATCTGGTTTCACACGACGTGCTAATCTAGATGCAGTCCGATTAGTAGCATTCGAGGATATACTGTGTTTCATACGATGAATTCCGACCGCCATTTTTTTTGGTAGATTTTGGTGAGGCAGACACCTCGTAATTTGTTGGCAAGTCTAGTTAAGAAAATAATATACATAGATATAGATATTTCTATACAGTTATATGCCAAGTAGAATTCCTATAGTGTAAAACAGTAAATATTGAAAAATATTCCATGAAACAAACTTTTATCAATGCTCTAGTCGAACTTCTTTTTATTCATGCTCATGAAGTTCTTGAGTACCTTAAGCACGAAAGTCATTTCGTATGGACATATCTTAAGGTATCTTGCAAAACTCAGGCACTTGAACTTCTTGTTCTGTCGCTTAGCATTCTTATTCATGCGAGTGAGTGTTTGCTCAAAGATTAACAACAAAAGTTCGTCCGCATCACAAGCTAGCAATAGTAATACTCCATTGGATTCAGTCATATCTCATAACTATGAAAACGATATCTGTGATGCATGAAATTGATTTTAATTATATTTTATACATGTTTTTCGTTCTTCTTTTTCTTCAGTCTTACATTCGAAATGATTCAGTTCATAATACAAACTCACAGATTACAAATAAACTCTATTACAAGTAGGCTAGAGGAGAAATTTATATGAATAAGTAGATTCAGACATTCTCAATGACAAGAAGCATTCTTCCATCTTCAGCAGAATAACTTTTATTATTTTGTTTCAGTTGATTGTTTCAAATGTGCTTATTCATATGATTTCAGCCTATGAGTTGATTTAAATGTGTATACAACTCATACAAGCATTTAAGTGCTTGTCTGTGAGAAGAAAGTCATGTGATATGGAGACATCTTAAGTTCTCTGCATGTTAAGCACATGGAAAAAGTAAGTTTCACTAGGAAACGTACTAACCGTAAGTTATTGTTATTTAGATATTTAAATTTTAATAAACATATAAAAAAGAAAAACAACTCCATCCTAACAAATAATAGACGACCAATACACAGATACAAATAACACGTGGCAAGTCCCGCACTCTTTTTTCCATAAAAAACAGGATAGATAACTTTTTTGTTTTTTTCATCTCTAAAATTCAATGAAATTTTTTATTCCGTGAAGAAATACTAAAAATTTTGCGCTGTCTTAAAACTTACTTTTTGAAAGACGTAATGACCTTAAAGAAAAACAACAAAACATTAAAGTTCAATCTCTCATTGGTTATATATATATACTAAAGCATTATGCGCAACTATTGGCCTGGAATGTACTAGAAAAGTTTGAAACAGAAAAAGTGCATTTTAATTATATAGTCATGAGAAACTGACCCTTATGCACTTTAATTCTCGTAAAATCTCTTTCCATGTTGTCATTCTGACTATTTTTCAATAATCTATGAGTCATTGAAATCATGCGTAGTCATCATGTTTATTCATTCACATAGAGGGTAGATTTTTCTGAATGACAAAGAATAAATAAAAAAGGATAGCTTCAAGTAAAAAAGCTAATTTTATTATTGAAAATAATTTCAATGAAACTTGACATTTCGATTATTTAATAAAATTAATTTCAAAGAGAAAACTATATTCTTTCCATTATAAAAACAGCACAATATAATTGAATTCATATGAAAATATGCTTCAATTAAGAAAAACAATTAATTATTAATATTTTCACATGAGAAACGTTCTGATTTTCTAAGAAAACAATCTTTCAATAACAATGTTCTTTGTAAAATAAAACAAAAGAAAACATTTCTTTTACATTATGTCAGTCGTAGTGATGCGTTGAAACATCTTCGAACATACCGAAATGATATCTTTCATTATACATAAGAGAAAAAGCAAGAAAAAAACCATTACGTCACTGATCTTCAATTTTTTTCTGTTCTTTCCTATTAGCTCAAATATAGCATATATGTTCTTTTCTTCTTTCATGAATTCTTTTTCTCTTCTTTCCGGGATGACGTTATAACGCCGTATTACGTAATAGTCATATATTATTGAGATAAACATCACATTCTAATGATACTACTCATCTTCAACTTTTGTCTCAAACACTACAAAATAAATGAATTATACTATTCTATGTCGATGATTTATTTGTTTTCATGCCACTTCTCTACACAATGGCATGCTGAATAGAAAAAAAATTTGAAGTCTAATCTATGAAAGAACTATGCATGGCTTATTTTACGAAGAGCTATTCGACGATCAAAACTAAGTTGTCACAGAAACAGCAGATAGCTAATTATTCTCATTTTTAGTAACTCAGTTGGTTCAAACATATCATATCTCAACCTATATTCTATAATCGTGTTTTTCGTTTTGGTCTCATACTTAATATGCATCATAATGCGTAAGAAACATCTTACGTACTTTACGGTACTATTTATAAGAATTTTCTTTCGTTCTGTCGTTTCTTTTACGTCTATGTACGTCTATATCATGACTTGTTTTTCTGTTCTGTCACGATTTACGATCAAATAAAAATGAAGGTATATCGATTCCTATGTATTACGGCTCATCACTAAACAGTCGAAATAATTTTCTGCTTAAAAGTCTAAGTTTTCCATTAAATGGAAAATTATTCAATTCTCTACTAAAACAATAGACAAAGTTCACAATTTTAAGAATATAAAAAATAACAACATTAATTGAAAATTCGAATTTCTATTTAAGACTTTCTATATAATTCGTTACATTATGTTTTTTTTTAACAGAACTACATCTTGATCCATCGATAATATTATTTTTACAGCATCATATAGCATTTTTGGGGGTTTAAGTTGTATAGGGACTCTATAAATTTTATTATTATTACTATTTACATATATATACATTTTGTATGTACAATTTAGGGTGTGGGGTGTGGGTGTGGGTGCGGCTGTGGGAAGTAAAGATTTCAAACCACAGCCACAGCCACATCCACTCCACCCACACCCACCCACACACACCCGCACCCACCCTCACCCACACTCACGCCCACCCACTCCACCCTCACCCACGCCCACCCACTCCACCCTCACCCTCACCCACTCCACCCTCACCCACATCCACCCCACCCACGCCCATCCCACACCTGCACCTACATCCACGCCCACGCCCATCCCACTTACACCCACGCCTACATCCACACCTGCACCCACATCCACGCCCACGCCCATCCCACCCACACCCACGCCTACATCCACACCCACACCTACATCCACACCTGCACCCACACCCTCCCTCAAGATAGTTTACACTTTTATACATATCTTGATAATGAAGATTTAAGGGGAGCCCTCCCCTCCTTTCCCGATAAAAATTTTTCGATTTTTTGTTTTTTGCGACTGGATATAGATATTAATGGTCTTTATCTACTGAGGGCATTTTCAGACCTGAAAACCTACCCTTTATGGGTAAAAAGTCCGAAAAAAATCGATATTTCCCTTGAAAACTCTTAAAAATCCATCTTTTCTTGTCGTTTTTCTAAAAATCAGATTTTTGAGCAAAACCAAGAAGTTTTCCCCCTTTTTCTCCGGAACGGCTAGACCGATCGGGCTGAAATTTTTTTTATGATAACTAGGTCAGATTTGGGGTGCGTGTTTTTTTGTTTTTTTTTTTTACAAAAATATCGTTTCTAGAGTTTAGGACAGGCAAAATAATAGAGACACTTGATCCTTTCCATGGTGCTATTTTTTCTAAAGGCCGTCAAATTTCATAGGAGTTGTATTTTTATAAAAAAAGAAAACATGCATCCCAAATCTGACCTAGTTATCATAAAAAAAATTTCAGCCCGATCGGTCAAGCCGTTCCGGAGAAAAAGGGAGAAAACTTCTTGGTTTTGCTCAAAAATCTGATTTATAGAAAAACGGCAAGAAAAGATGGGTTTTTAAGGATTTTCAAGGGAAATATCGATTTTTTTCGGCCTTTTTACCCATAAAGGGTAGGTTTTCAGGTCTAAAAATGCCCTCAGTAGATAAAGGCCATTAATATCTATATCCAGTCGCAAAAAACAAAAAATCGAAAAATTTTTATTGGGAAAGGGAGAGGTCCCCTTAAGGCTACCCCCTCCCCTCAAAAATCAATCTCAGCCCAGGAACATTCAAATGACATGAAAATTTCAGGATATGTTGGGGCTGATGAGACATGGCTATGGTCAAATTTTCAGCCCTATAGCACGATGTTCAACCGAGATATGCACCAAACAAGGGGCAAAAATAGCTCTTTAGTATCTCCAAGTTTTCTCTGTGGGTCTTCATTCTAGACATTTAATTTTTTTTTGTTTGAAAGAGCATGTCAGAATGCAGCGACTCTCGTGATCCTTTTTTAAAGTCTTACATTTTAGGGGGAAAAACCGGAGCGAAAGTTCAATGACTCAAAAAACCTCTCTAAAAATTGCGCTGCTCCGATAGAGATGTTATCTTCTATGATAATAAAAAGGCTTATTTTAAAAAAAGGGTCACGAGAGTCGCTAGCCCTGCACATAAGCTTTCAAACAAAAAAAAATATTTGGCTTTATCTCTTACTGTGATGAAGTTCTGGTGGAGATACGTCGTTAAACCCACGTTCTGAGAAAAACGAAAAATAATTTTTGGTTTTTTTGTAAAAACCGCTTATTTTTCGAATAGGGGGTGGCAAAAATCTTCTAGAATTTTCGGAAAAAAAAGGTGTTGAGTAAAAGCTTTTGTCATTTATGAAAGAGCGTTTGACGAGCTATATCCCGATGAGGTTATCTCAATTTCGATCATTTTGACGAAAAGTGACTTTTTTGAGCGGGGAGGGAGGGATGGTGGTCTTAAGTCTTCGGAACGTCGTTACATATATGTAAATACATGAATTGTACATACAAAATGTATATATATATGTATAAATAATAATAATAAGAAAAAAAGGAAAAAAATTTATGCAGTCCCAATACAATTTAAACCCCCAAAAATGCTATATGCTGCTGTAAAAATAATATTATTAGTTTCAAAATTGTTGCCAATAAACACAAATAATTATTGGTCAATCAATATTATAGGAGAAGTTCTTATAAAAAAAAATATTTCATTAATAAAACATAATTTAACAATCGAGTTTTTCCTTACCGATAAACACCAAAAAAAAATCTGATCTATGCAAAAACTCTATACGATAAGCTGCTACATTCTGAAACTTTATTCAATATCTACAGCATGAAAATCATATTACTCTGCATCTTTTGGTGTAGTGGACTTGTTTTTTTATCAATAATAAGAAATCGATATGACTCATCAACTTTTTCATCCGAGACACATTCATATTTACAATTAGGTTTAATAAACATTTTCTCTCTCTCTAAATATTTTTGGTATTGACCATTGTGATTAGGTGCACCTTTTTTTACTCTACAAAACGCATAAAAACACATGATCAGTTCTCTTTCTCTACTGCAAAATATATGAGTGAGAATGTGATAAAAACGACGTATACTGCAATTATTATCGTTTTTAAAAAGAATAGGGTGTGGGTGGGTGTGGATGTGGGTGAGGTTGTGGGTGTGGTAGGACAGAGGACATTCACACCTATGTAGTTCTCAGTGGAGAAAGAGAATTGACCAAGTGTTTGTATATATTTTGCAGAGTGAAGAAAGCCACATCTAAACACAGTATTCAATATGAAAAATACTTATGGAGGAAAAAGGTTAATTAAGTCGCATTTTAAATATGCATGTCTCTTGGACATACCAGCTGATGAGATATATCGGCTTCTTATCGTTGATAGAAATTGAATCCATTAGATCAAAAGATGCAGAATAATATGATCTTTCACGCTGTAGATATATAATGAAACTTTTAGCGGGTGATAAATTTCTCATCTTATCGTGCGGGTCCCCGAATAAACGAGTACATACCTAATTGAAAAAAACATATTATTTTTTTGTAAAATAATCATTTGAAAATATCTTCATACTTTCTTCACTTCCCTATTTCTTATGAAAGGCCATTCTTATTTATTCATCAAAAAGGTTAAAATGATGCAATCCTATGTAAAACACTACCGAATGATAGAAAAAGCTTTGGATTGCTGAATCCTCCAAAACACTCCCAATGGATGCCAATGGGATCGCTACAAGCATCACTATTTTCATGATTACCTGTTTTTCGTGTATAGACGTTGCGATCCATGACTTTAAAAAAAAAAGTTGCTCTCCCTGTATATATATACTCTAAGATGAATAATTTCCTTAGTTAGTAGAAGAATATCTGTATCTAAAAATACACATGCCTGACTAATTGTAAACAGTATGATTCACTACACTTATTCAACATCTTACTCATTTATAATAAGCCGTCGTTCTCAGTTAATGATCATTGATGTTGTTATTGAAGTGTTTGTATTCTATATTACAAATTAGGTGAGCATATACAACAATTTTTATAATTTTTTTGAATTTGAATTTCAGAATAGATTAATAATATTCCGATAATAATTACGCAAAAAATGAGATTCTTTCGATATTTTGGCGAATTCTTTCATTGTAATAAAAAAAAACCCAGTAAAATTTCGAAATGACGAAACCGTGTTGATCAAAAAGATTACGTTACCTTTGCTTGAGTATCTGTAAAAAAAACATCTTCATGTCAGCGCTTTTCAGAAATGTAAAAAATAATTTAGTAACAAGTAGAGTAATTTTTTTACTCGTATATATTTGTTTGATTTTTTCACAATCGACTTCCGATGTTTTTCAGCATTATATATATATATCAGAGATATGCACCGCTTGCGTGTGTGATTCGTGCTCTAATGGCAAGTATGACTCATTTGTTTTGGCGACTATGTCACCAAAGAAAACATGGAGCGGAGCAATTGCGCCTTAATAATACCAGCTATTAAAACTCTATAGCTAAGAGTTTTAAAAAAAGAATATGCATCAAACGCTGAAAAGTTGAGAGAAGAGATTCAATTGTTGACAAACTCATTCTTTCTGAGATATCGTTTATTTTATTTCTCCATTTCATACTCATTTATTAAAGTTTATGAATTAAATCGTAATCAATGTTGATTAAAAATTATTCCGATAACAAATCGACCTAACTCAAAATTTAGTGAATTTCATTGTGACGAGCATAGTATTTAAATTCATCTTAAACTTAAATATGCGCAAATTTAACTACACAGTAAGTTAAGACGGAAATAAACATGCTATAAATATACATATATGTTCAATTATATCTTACCTAATTAAACATTCTTTTATGGTATTTTCAACATTATGCTGTTGTTCTTAGGTAAGTCTTCAGAAATGAAGCACTATTTTTAAGAAATATCATAGAGCAACAAATATGTCAAAAACATTGGCAAGAGAAAATCTTTTCGATTACCGTTCGGTGCGACCGTATCGTCAGTCGAGAAGACTGTAGACAGCGACTCTCTTCATCGCTATGTGACGGTCGCCGTCGTCCTTTTGGCTGTCCTCGCTTCGCTCTTTTGACGCGGTGCACATCTCTGATACATAGATAACTGTTCATTAAAGCGAGGGCTTTCCTATGTTATTAAAATAATAGGTCTAACGTACAGGAAACTGAACAACAAATAGTTTAATTAAAAAATTCAGTTAGCTCTTTATAAAACGAAAACAAAGTTTTGTTTGAATATGTCATCGAACAGTTGTGTTTTGTCCCAAATGATATCGTTTAGTAGAGAATTTGATAAGCTCGTTTTTTTTCATATGAAATACATATTACAGAAAATCAGTAATCCCAGAAAATGCTATAAAACCATTCAAACCGATCGTTGTAAAGCATATAGAATACTTATTTTTGTTTCTGATGAAGTAATAGCGCCCTGTATTTACGTTATAAAACTTAGAAAAGAAGTATAAAAAGAAAATCTTTGTTATTGAATGAAGTTTTTTCTAAATTTAAAAAATTTGCAAAATAGTTTCCTGATACCTTTGTTCTAAGATTTTTGTACCATTTGGAGAACATTGCCGATCAAATTCTTTTATATACTAGACATTGTGCTCTTTCGAGCAAACAAAAGATCAATTTTCTACAATATTGCATTACAATGCTATATCAAAAAATGAAATTAATGTAAAACTTTTGCCCGGCCAGTTATTTTATGACATTCAAATAAAGATGAAAGATGTAAAGTTTTAATCTAAAGTCTTTTCTATCGCAGAAATTCAAGTTTAGAATTTTTAGTTTAATTCAGATTAAAAACAAAAATATTTCACATCTCAGGCTACAAAAATATGAATACGTATTGGTAGTGCCCCACATCAAAAAATGCATTTCGTTTGCATTTAAATGACTGCTTCTGAGTAATTTAAGTGCTTAGAGGCGGCTTACATTAAGTTTTCTGCGAAAATTCAAGTTTTTGTAAAGAATTAAATAATACATTTGTGTGACACTTAAGGCTAGTAAATTAATTCTGGTAATATAGACTTTTTATCACGTTCTGTCATTTATGAAAATTTACGATATCTCTATATGATCGGAAGTACGCATTTTTATTTTGACACTCCGTGATAAAAGCTCTTTCTCTTCCTTCTTCCTTTCACGTAAAAAAGTACACCTTAAACATAACAAAGTTGAAAATGGTTTTTCTTCGTTTAGAATTATTCTCGAAAACAAAAAAAAATTTAATAAGCAGTGTTCGTAATAAATGGCTATGCTATGAAAAACACATGAAGAAAAAAAAATTCAATCATATAATAAAACCTAAATCAAAGACACCTGAAATTAATTTGATAGGAAATTTTTATGTTTCTTTAATTATAAATCATTTAAATCATCATTTAGAGCATGAATGTGAATGACAAAATGATAAGTTATATTTTTAATGCTATGTTGCAAAATAAAATGAGAGTATGCTTGTATGTATAAGATGTAGATCAATCGAGCAAGTAATTTTTTACAATCTGATTTTGAAAAACAAAACTTATTGATTAGATTAGTTCTTATATACAGTGAAATTATTTATAATGAGTTTCTAAAATAGGAACAAAAAAGATGAATATCGGCTGTCACAATAAAAATACACAGGTGAGATCATTTACATATAAATATAATGAGAAAAAAATTACCTACCTATATTTGAGTTAGAAAAACAAAAAGTAACATGGTACGTAGTGACCGTTTAAGGGAATCCAACGAGTTAAGAGAAACAGTGTAAAATGAATAGAGGTCACGGTAGAGCTTTCATGGCGGACCAATAGGATTTAGAGTCTGTAAAGTATGGATTTTCATATTTTACTAAAACTGAAGCTCATTGGTCCCCTATTAGAACGTCAATGTGATCTCTGTTCATTTTACAGTATTTTCCTTAACTTGTTGGATTCCCTTAAACGGTTACCACACTAAAGTATCGTTTTCATTAGATTGATGAATGGAATTTCGGAAGATGTCGCTTTTCTTCATGGAGAAAATCTCTATAGCTTTCAACTAGATATGAATAATGTTAAATGATTCCAATTGTAAAATCTATTGACTTAGTCTATTCTTAATCATGAAATCAATTGAAAAGAAAAAAAATTATACCAATAAAAATAGATAAATACCATCTAGATTCTTAGATTATTTCATTATTTTATGAAAAAAAACAACTGTAAATAAAATATTTGAAAATAGTTCATTTCATATCGAAAAAAAAAATCTATTTTAGTATTGTCTATTATTAATATCACTTTTAACATGACTGTTGAGAAGTACAAAAAGGAGTTGTTGCTTAAAAACGTTTTTTATGACATTGCATAGAATGAAAAAAAAGCATACCAATCAATTCAGCAGTTGTCTTATTGGTTGAAATAACATATTATTGAGTAATAATAGGATGACGGATAATAATTTTAATTAAAAATAGTAAATTTAACCATGGTTTTTGCTTTTTTTGAAGTATTCTAAGCATTTACACACTTAAATATTTCCTATTCTCTTTATCTTGATTGAAGAAAGCATGACACATTCACTGGGTTTTTTCCCAGTAACTATGTCTCACTCATTGTGAGAAAGAAATAAACGCATTGTGGGCTTTTTCACATATTGTGTACTTGTATACAGATATGAGAGTAATTATGAATGACTGTTGCCGATAAACTTTATTAAAACAATAATATTTTAAATAAAAATGGATGACTGAATTTTTTTTCTCATATTTTGAAATAGTTTTAGAAATCACTTACATAATAAAAAAGAAATCTCATATTTTCTTCATTCATTTATACTTCGTTTCAGTTGCAAGGTTTAAAAGAAATTAATTTTTTTGAGTTAAACAGTCAACAGGATCATATTACCATTTTCGAAGAGATTTAATGAAGATTTTTCTATATGACGTGTCAAATTTCTTTATTTAAAAATATTAAATACAGAATATTTAGATAAGCTGACAAATGTTGTCTAAGATTAAATGAAAAGTAATATATATGTTGGAGCTGACTTTGCAATATTAAATTCAACTATTCGGCTTTAAAATGTAGAAACGTAAAATTACTATGCATTCATCAAATATAAATAATTTTCAACAGGTTTAAAATTTTCTATCTGGATTTAACTAGGCTTTGTGAGCATGGCTATTCCTGTAACCTATACCTAGTCATGCATCGAAATGAAGAGTTGTTGACAAAGATGAGGATAGTTCTCTTGTAAGAACTCCTGAAATTCCAAGAGACTTTTATTGTGAACAAGTCAGTTTGGTATCATCTAAGTGTGCGTACAACTGGATAGATCGGTCACGCTCAGAAAAAGATCAAATTTCGGTCAGTCTGAGACACAAATTTCATTTTTTCACCGAGATCGGATATTTTTTTGATGCAATTGGCCTATTCAGTTGTACAGAATGGGCAAAACTATTTTTCCAGGGGGATAACGCTATGATTTCAAATGGTATCCATAACAAATTTTATGTCAAATTAAAGCGGATCAAAAATGGAATTTATCGATGCTAAATAGTAAAGTGTATAGCAACTTTGTAGTGTCGAATCCAGGAAATTCCTAGAATTTTACACTATATTGACATTGAAAAATTACTTTCATGAGGCAGTTCAAACCAGATCTCATTTAAAATGAGGAATATCACAAACTACTCGACACATAGCCAGGAAATATTGGAACAACGATCAAAAATAAAACTGAAACAAAATGGTATCGGAGACGAAACATAATCGTTACGATGAAGAAACTTTGAAAAACATATTTCAGATGTTTTGAGAAACATGGAAACAAACATTGGGTTATTCGAAACTATTTCATGTTCGTATCCATCTCATCTTCGTGCTGTAAAAAAATCTAGTGATTATCATACTGATTATTGGTTATATTCATCAAACCTTAAGAGATAAATAGCACTTTGTGATATTCTTCATTTTAAATGGTACTTAGTTTGAATTGCCTCATGAAAGTAATTTTTCAATGTCAATATGGTGTAAAATTCCAGAAATTTCCTGAATTCGACACTACAAAGTTGCCATACACTTTACTATTCAGCATCGATAAATCCCATTTTTGACTCGCTTTAATTTGACATAAAATTTATTATGGATGTCATTTGAAATCATAGCGTTACCTCCTGGAAAAATATTTTTACCCACCTTGTACACAAATCTAGATGAGATCAAGCTGAGCTGTTTACAATAAAAGTCTCGTAGTAGCAGTAGAACTAGAGTACTAGCGTCCCTCTTATTTTGAGTGGGTAGTGGCAGGTGATAGTTCCACTACGTGTGCCGTATTATCTGGGATATAAATCACCAATCTAGTAGCTAACACCGAAACTAGAACACTCACTTCTGTCTTGTGCTGAGAATGGTAGTGCCCTAGTGAATGTACTGAGATAAGGGTACCTATGTACTGAGAAAGTCTCAGCTAGATACCCGATATGGGTACTTCGAAAAATCTCAGTAATTATACTGATGTAGGTACTGCATTGGCTACCCATAGCAGTATGTTTACTGAACAAATACTTGTGTGGATACCCGCACCTGTAATTTTACTGAAGAAAACTCCACAGGGTATCCTAGATTTGTCACGTTCTGTCTAGCAACTGTTCATTCACCGTTTTCTTTTGCACACACGGCTTCATATAAACAACTCGACAAAACATAAGAAACCAATATTTTTTTCATGCGAATTTTTTCTAGATTATTTCTCGACTATTTACTAGTCGAGAACATGTTAATCTCGATCGTAAATTGAGAGAGGACTACCTTGAAGTGGTCTGATGGAGATCCGACCAACTGAGGTCCGATCAAATTCCGAAATTTGACCTGCTTGAGTTTTCAAAATTAGAAAAATTAAATTAAATAAAATCGAAAAAAAAATGTAATAAATTGTTTTGAGAGAAACAAAAATGAAAAAAGTCAAAGGTTAGGTTCGATCATCAACATACTTCAATTTTGGTAACAGGGCACCCAAAAATCCTGTGCAATAGTATCCAGTTGAGTACTTGATCAGTATTTTCAAGTACCCGTTTACTAGACGCTTTTCAGAAGGGTACCCGCCCCAGTACCTTATACGTGCCTAAAAGTGCTTTAAGGCTTACTTCAGTACCCGAAAGTTCCTGTGACATACTGGTAGCAGGATACTTTTTCAGGTACCCTTAGCTCAGTACATTCACTAGGGTGGCGAGTACTGCTACTCTACTGGCATTGCGTATTCTTCATAACACAACGCGTGTAGCGATGGTACGACCTGCTACTACCTACCCGAAGCAAGAGAGACACTAGTAGTCTGGCTCCACCGCTATATCATAGAGAGTCGGCAGATTTTCTAGAAAAAAAAGAACTACATGATTGTCAGCAACTCCTCAATCTCAGTACATACCTACACATACTCTAGTTAAATCCACATAGAAAACTTTTCGCCAATCGAAAAATCTTTATTTTTGATTAGTTCGTAATAATTTCACGTTTCCACATTTTAAAGCCAACTAATTGATTGAAAAATGTTGAATCAACTTGTTGCCTTTTAAAGATAATCGAATTTTAAAGTCAACTGCGACATATATATATTATTTTGTTGCTTACAATTTGGTTGAAAAAAGATAAACCATTCTTCGAACATTAACACTCTTAATATGCGGGCATACTGAAAAATCCGAATTATCAAATGATATATATTTCCTTCTTCATTAAACTATGCTCATATCACAATTTAGGACTTAGAATTATTTATTATAAACAATAATTTATCAAAAAAAAATTCATTCTAAATTTATTTCATCGTCACATATTTCTATTTACTATTGTACATACGTTTAACGAGGTGTAGGTGGATGGGCGTGGATGTGAGCGAATATGAGATCTTTCTTCTACTCACACTGCACACCCAACCATATCCACGCTTAGACCCTCAATGTCATGTTTCCATTATAATCGTGAGAAACATTGAATCTGAGTGTGGGTATGAGTAAAGATGAACTAACGACTCTTGTCTGCACCACACTCACCCACACCCAAACGCTCACACATCCCATACCCACAACCTTTCTCAGTTTTTCTCATGTTCTATTCTCTTTTTTCGACTAACTTTGGCTTCTTCGCCTCTATTATTATTGATTTACAAGGATATTATATTTTAAAAATTGAAAACATAAAGTGCCTTAACAACTTTAATAACGAAGATCATATTCCTTCTTTAAAAATTATTATTTTGTACTCATTATTTAAAACAAAACCTGAAAATGATCCCACATACAACATAGAATCGGTTAATTCCAACAAAGTTCTGTTTTTTCTACAAGACTAACCTGAACATGTTTTATAAGTGAAATGAAATTCCCTTCTGTATTTATTTTTTGTGGAGAAATTCATATTACAAATGAGTCTCATTATTGGTGAAACACTTTATATTGCATGTTATCTCATATCCTACTTTTTAAAGTTTAATTTCGGATACAGTGGTTCACTTATTGCCACTTATTCTTTATTCATTCGTAGTTGTTAAAATCTATGGAAGAATAATTGATAGACTTGGAAGCGCCATTACCAACTTCATGCCATATTATACCGATGAACACTTCAATGAAAATTCCCTCAGTATATACGGCTACTGACAGTCTGTCAAATACTGCAAAATGTTTACGTCACTCAATAAACACAAATGAAATAAAGAGTATCACCCAACTATTGTTGTCATATTTCAAGTTCTTTTGTTAATCGAAAAAGACACTTGTCTTCTTTCCAGATATAGATTGACATTGAAAATCATATACACACACTTCAAAATTATAATTAGTCGATTGCCTCATATGGAAAAATCTAATCGGCTAAAATTTCCGTATCAAAAAATCTCTTTGGCTGGAAGCCCAATATTGAAAACGCCTGATTGGCTGTAATTTCGACATGAAAAATCTGATTGGTCGAAAGCCCAATATCGAAAATCACTAATTGGCTGAAATTTCAATATAGAAAAATCCTATTGGCTGGAAGTTCGATACAGAAAATTTCTTTAAGCCGATACTTTTTTAACCTTTGGCTTTGCCACAACCAAACGCATTCTAGTTTTTTTCATATGATCCTCGCTTCAGTCGAGGGAATATATATATACTTAGGGCATACCAAAAGTAGTGGCTCCCATGTGTTATTTTCGTATAGAATGTTTTAAAATAGTTTTCTTTTCTATCAACAGATAGAGTGTCTTTCACTCTATTTTTCTATGCTATTTGATCACTATTCAACTGATATCATAATAATAAAATTTTGATAAGAACTAGTTTTGTTGAAAACTCGCTGGTACCATTAGATTATAATGGATAGGACATTTTTGCATTCCATTTTATTATCACTTAATAGGTTGTATTAAAACAACAAAATATACCACAAGATGCAGCGTGAAAAGCTCTACAATTTACAAACAACAATTATAAAAAGATGCGATATAAAAAAGACGAATTCGTCTTTTAGTAAAAAAAGCATCGCGTTCTCGAAAAGTCGAAATTTGATCGCTCAGAGTTTTGTCCATTTTGAAAATAAAAAGTACCACTATAAAATACGCGGCCCTTTATGAATTGTAGAGCTTTTCATACTGCATCTTGTGGTAAATTTTGTTGTTTTAATACAACCTATTAAGTGATAATAAAATGAAATGCAAAAATGTCCCACACATTATAATCTAATGGTACCAGCGAGTTTGTAATAAACTAGTTCTTATCGAAATTTTATTATTATGATATCAGTTGAATAGTGATCAAATAACATAGAAAAATAGAGCGAAAGACACTCTATCTGGTCATAAAAAAGAAAATTTTATAAAAACATTCTATACAAAAATAAGGCATGGCAGCCACTACTTTTGGTATGCCCTAAGTATTTTCCGATTTTCCATTGATGAATTTCCAGGAAATTCCTATAATGCATCATGTGCGGCGTGCGGGAGTATGTGATTTCTCCCCTTGTCTATACCAATCCTTATCAAGTTCAATATGTGTATCATAAACAATAAATTCACATACAACTTGTAATGGTGGAGAATTATTAATTGTCAATTCTTCCACAGATTCTTTGTTCGTTTTCAATGCATTTTCTCGACCAAAATCAAATAAACGCATCGTAATCATATACTCAGGATTCTTTTGATGTATCCGTTCGTATACATTATCTGATGAGTGTAAATCATATTTGAAATATGGTCGACACATATTTACAAGACTTCTTAATTTGTCTCTTTCACATTCTTCTTCCAGTGGGATTTTATAATGAAATTCAAAATAATTTGTTTCGTCATTCCAAAATACTTTTTTTTCCATGTCAGTCTGTGGTACACCTTCATTGGATACTGATGATTTGATTTTAATACGTATGATATTAAAATCTTGAAAAGCTTGATAAGCTTCTTCTTCAATTTGTTTTACAATTGATGGATATTCACCATAATAATATGATGATACCATTAATGCTTTCAGTTTCTTCTTTTCTGAATCAGTATCTAACTGAATAAACATGAGTTTGTATTTTGTATTTTCACATGCTTTTTGAAGGATTTCAATCGCTTGTTCAGTATGATCTGTAAAATCCAATGTGATGTATACTTCGAATGATCCTTTGATAATGTTTGTTGGGACAAGTACATCCAATTTTGATTGAAGTTCATCACATTTTATATGAACGAATTCACCTGCACTAAAATCAACAAAATCGTTTGATTAGAAAAAACAAAAACTAAGTTTTCTTGTTTACCGTGCCATACTTGAATTATCTGGTGGATCACCACGTATAGCTTTCATCTCATCATAAATATATGTAATTCGTTTATAATTATATATTGATCGTGTTTGAATTAGCTGTTCAACAAAATCTAAGTATCGAAGACCATGAAATAAACTTTTTAATACAAAATCTTTTCGTAATTGACCCGTTTTAATTGTTCTTGAACTACGTATTGGATAATTTGAATAATTATTCGAATTATACATCGTCCGATATCTTTGCATTTCATAAAAAACAGCTTGTTTTAGTTTTAATGTATTGTAATATTTTTCGAGATAAATTTTTCGAAAATCAATTTCTTCTTTGATTTTAAATTCATCTGGTAGAAATACACATTGAACAACAACTAAATAATTTATTTGTAGAAGAACTTCAAAATTTTCAATTGAATATATGCACACATCATATTGATTCCATAATCTATGTAATTCAAATTGATGAAAATATTCGAAACTGTCTGTAAATTTCAGTGGACGTCGGTCAGATAAACGAGTGACAATGATAATATCTCGATCAGAGTTCGGTGTATTTGTACCATAGACCCATGAACCGTGATTGTAGATATTAGCCACACAATCTTTATTTAAATTAAGCTCTTGTAAGATCAATGAAGTTGTAGAAGGATCCATCTTAGACTATCGACTTGTAATGATTATAAATACGGTGTCGAATAGGTGTTTTTTATATAAACTACTGCAGGTATATGATGTCTTGGTGGTGCAATTCAGGCTTATAAAGGTGATGTTTCGTCAGCCACGTGGTAAAGTGTGGTGTAATGCACAGCAAGAATAGGAAGAACGGTAGATTGTCAACATTCATTAACATCATTAAAGAGATTTTCAAATCATCCTGAGACGTTGTTACTAATGTATGACTATGAAACAATTATCTCTCAGCTATTTGAATGTGTCATGTTAGAAAACATTCGTTAGTCAATCACTAAGGACATCTGTGAATAATAAATAGTCAGTTCCTTCTTCCTAATGAGTCAGTGAAAACGAGTCATATGAATTACCTGAGGTGAATGAATGATAGACAGATATATTTCACTTATTTTTATATGTGAAAGATCTTTTTATTCTTTTAATATGGTTCTGTTGAAATTAAAATCTTATTTTATAAAGTAAAAGAAAAGAAAATATGCGCATATAGTTAAAATTTATCAATATCTATTATGGCTTACTTTCCAGCCGCCATCGTTAAGAAGAACAACAACATCAATCTATCGAAGTAGAGAATGTACTACACTGCCTAATGTCATAGTGGTATTTCTTTGTAGTTGCCTTTAGTAAACAAGTTGGCAGAGATCCATAGTCACTATCAACATACCACCTGGGTGCGTGAGTGGCTGGGTGTGGGTGTGTGACTGGAGAGAAGAGACGATTACACGCACACGCACGCCCACGTCCGCACCCACACTCACACCCACACCCACACCCACACCCACACCCACACCCACACCCACACCCACCCCACCATCTGATGATAATGATACGTGTAATCCACGGGTTGAATATAGTACAAACAGTACATTTTCCAACAGCAGTTTTTCCAAGGGGAAGATAGCAGAGACTTCAGCCG
Organism: Rotaria sordida; assembly: GCA_905250125.1. NCBI lineage: Eukaryota > Metazoa > Rotifera > Eurotatoria > Philodinida > Philodinidae > Rotaria > Rotaria sordida. Next base: position 33,519 of record CAJNOL010000233.1, read on the forward strand.
TGAAGTCCATGAAATTCCACGAAGTCTCTTAAAATCTCATGAAGTCTCTTGAAGTCTTTTGAAGTCTGGAAGTCTTGAAGTCTTTGAAGTTCCATAAAGTCTCATGAAGTCTCGCGAAGTCCCATGAAGTCTCACGAAGTCTCATGAACTCTCGTGAAGTCTTATGAAGTCTTTAGAAGGGTGTGAGTGTGGGTGTCATTTCTCTCTCTACTCACACTCACACCCACACCCTCGATTACGATCAGTTTGTTTTAATCACCATCTCATATCCTACTTCTCTACATGATCACCAAGATGTTGTTCGCAGAAAGTTTTCTCCAGCTCTTGTATCTCGTCCATGAGTACGAGTGGCTTGAAAAATGTTTTAGGTCTTTACACAAAAGAAGACGTCGAAAAATATCTCATATTTCTTTTTGCTGATCTTAAACCATTGATCAAACAGTATACAGGATTCGTTGCCCCAAACGGCATCACCTTCTTGGAGCTTTCCCGATTTTTTGTAAAGAAAACAACTTCGTACAACATTAGTGGAAAAAACTTTGAATCTTGTTTTCCGATAGTTGACAACCCCATGCATTGTGAAAAACGACCATTTTTGAATCAGTCATATTAACCAAAACTCAGCAATTTGACGCCAACTTATCAAACGATAGAATAGAACTTAATAGCTTATTTTGTACAGATCCTTTTAATTATGAAAGTGATTGACAACAAAAACTATTTAGTATAGACTTGAAAGGTTAGTGGTCGACTTTTGTGCTCCTACAAACGAGAGATTTTCGCTATGAGGTAAAATTATCGATTATCTCGACATACCTCTCAACCACATTGTTAAAACTACCGCAAGAGTAATGCCACCTAATGGTAAACCAATTAAGAACCAAATTAGATAAGTTTTGCATGCTGGCGACCAAGAACTGGCAATGCAACTTCTGAAGCAAAAGAAGAACAATGGAAATCAATTGAATCCATTGCATGTAGAATACCAAAGTCAACGGAAGTTTTCTCTTCTGTTATCTGATACGGATTTGTTTTGAATATTGATATTTAATTTGTTTACTTTCGTTGCCCATGCATTATTATTCATATCGGTTGGCGATTCATATGCTAGATTCGCATATGAAACGTTTGCATTTGAGTGAGATGGTCGTACACCTTGTTTATCGTTGGAGATTGGCAATTGATCACCCAATCGATGATAAAATGACGTAGTTGATGTATTGTATCCTGAGGCATTAAAGTTGTTGTCGAAAGTACCAATTTTCTTTGCCTTATAAAGACTGATGAGGAGACTTTTACCATAGTTTTCGTTATTCTGAACAGAGAAGCGAAATCTTATATTCTCAAACATCCACACAAATGTGTTATACACTTACCATCGAGATTATACAGTTGCTTTTTGTAACAGTGTAAGCTAGGATATGAAATATAAGTTACAATTTTAATCTGATATATTCTTAAGCAGATCCTACAAGCTTTATTTAAAAACCCTTATATGACATTTTACTCTCACCACAGAACTGAAAAAAGATGTCTATTGTTCTTTATGAATAACGAAATAAAATCACATGAAAAAAACTCATTAAATTTTATAATTGAAAAAAGACCGGCTCTCTGAGGCTTCCTTTCTTATTTGCTAATTAGCATATAATCATTATTATGCAGCTCACTTTTACTATCAACCTACCAGTATTGTTTTCTTTTCAATGAC